>JBCEWB010049782.1:0-14219 GCA_039654565.1 Peronia peronii | reverse complement strand
AACTTGCATCCTTGTTTCAATTTAGCCTCTTCGGATACAACAAACTAGCGATAGAACGAAAATGATTTCCATTCCCCTCAAATTTCATTCTAACCGTGTTTGAGTGTATATATATATATATAATACTGTATGTATTAACATGTGAGCATAAGCACTATTTTGTCTCTTTAACAAGCCATGATGCCATTTGTCTTGTCTATTGTTTACAATAATGCATCTGTAAGGCAGCAATAACTGAAAAGAAATAATGTCAAAATAGTTTATTGGTGTAATATGTACATATAAATAATCGTGGTGTTTATTTCAAAGTGCCATAGATGCTGAATGCTGTATGTATGTTTGATGGACAAAAGTGTGAAACCCAATGTCTGTATAAGAGCCTGTCTCAAAAGGTGGCCCTTTGTGACTGTGTCTCAATAAAATGGCCTGTATTCTGTTCTTTTCATAAATAGTTTTTGTTATGAATGTGCTCTAAAGTTGTTGAAGATATACGTAAGATAAAATCATGACCGTCCATGTATGTTTAATCGATCTTTATGTTGAAAAATTCTCTGGAGGTGTATGTTTTCCTGTGAAAAAAAAAAGAGACATTTCAAAGGGGTCTATAGGGAGGAAGGGAACTGCCACTCTAGGGTGGGGCTCCCCCCAATCCTAGCGCTACACCATCGTCTCTCGAGACGAACGGATGCCAACGATGGGGAGATGGACAGAGATCAAAACAATGCATTTCTTGAGTTTTTTTTTTTCTGCAAGCCTTTTTGAATGGATATCTTCTTTTTTTGGGGGATAGATTGGCAATTTTGAAGCTACAGAGCTAAATTTCAGTGAAATAAAAGCTGTGATTGATTTACACGCTTTGTCAAAACATGTATGTTAATTTAGACATCGAAACAATGTTATAGTTTAAATTTACTACAGCAAAATAAATTTAAAAAATGATCCAACATTCAAATGACGTACACGAATGGCATAATAATAAATTCAGTTCAAATCTATGCAGACAGGGAGCTTTTTGAAAATCAGAGCATAGACTTTTTCCGGTTGTAATGATCAACCCATACATTTTTTATGAAAATTGGGAAAAAGTGCTTATTTTTCAAGAGAGACTATCTTGGACTTTATTTGCCCATAAAAACACATCCGTTTTAGAAGTGGAAACAACACAAACATTATGATTAAATAAAAATTGAGGTCCATTGTCCCATTTTGCAATCCACCTCATAAGTTAAAAATAAAGGGGTTATTTATCTTTCGGCCACCATCATCTATGCAGCAAAGTACAAATGATTGATTAGATTGATAGTTTCACTAGATTTTGGAAATGCTGAATAACCTCTTTTACCTTGTTCAGTGGAGATCAAGATGACTTGGCTTTGAGTGAGCTCAGCTTTGCCTGAGACCAAAGTGTGATTTAGGCAAGGTAGAAAAATTCCTACCTTTGTCCATTTGCTAGTGGAGATAGAACTTTGGAATGTTCTTACAAGTAATGTACGGTCCACAGTCACTTCACTGCGAAGTATTGTATATTCAAGATGCAAGCAGTTATGCCATGATTGTGATGTTATGACCTGTTGGTGTTTGTACATGCTGAAATGAGCTCTGATTTGTAAACCTTTATCTCAAGATAATTTGCCAGTGAAAAGATAATCCTTGAAATAAAGATCATGTGCAAGTGCAGATAGAATGTTGAATGAAAAAAAAAAAAAAGCATTCATGTTGAGAAGACTTCATTCCATTGAGTGTTATATATGACCCATTACATGTGAAAATGTCCATATGTAGCATATTATTTTCTTTGATGAATTTTGTTTGTTTGTTTCTCCCCTCCTTTAATTTTGTAGATTCTTCACCTTGCATGTTGAAACAAATACATATATTTTGGTCCTAGAATTGTATTTCTAGTATCAATATTCAATTCTTACCTCATTTTGATAAGTTTACAACAATAAACAGATATAGTCTAGTTTTCAATTTCTTGTCACATTATTATTTTTCCTCCTTTTTTTTTTTTTTTTTTTTTTAATCCAATGTTTTACTGAATCCTTCTGTTTATTGATGTTGATCTCTGATGAAACAAAGTGTTGAACAAATTATTTACATTTTTTTTTCAGCTGTTACCATATATAAAGAAACCTTTGAAAGGAAATTCAAACTTTTATTTTAATAATGTGCACAGGAAGAACTGTCACAGCAATTTTTTTTTTTTTTTTTTTTTTAAATTATAGAGAAACTGAGGTGGGGTTTAAAAAAAATAAAGACAGACAATAATGGAGACATATAAATAAAGCAAGCTGATCAAACAAATTCCACCTGTAGTGATATCTTACATTTCAGGTTCACTTTTCAAACTTGATCTTTTAACTTGTTAATTACTGTGCACAGGCACTATAGATATGCCCAGAATATGTCATTACAGTGCTGTCAGTAATCTCAATTAATGTCAAATCTATAATCAAATTTGAGGCTTCATGCCATAATTCTCTTGAACAACCATTTTGTTACTTTCACTGTAGAATATTTGATTATCCAAATTTATATACAAATTTTGATATTCCTTTTATAACTTGCAAGCGAGCGCATCTTCCATACAGCATTATACTTTACACTTTATATATACAGGTAGTCGTCGACTTACAACCTATGAGACTTACAACTGGTTGACTTTACAACTGTAGTCGCCAGGCATCACTCTCATTTTTTTCACACCTGTATTTTATATTTTCGTATGCTTTCCACATAATAAATGATCTGCAATGTCATATGCAGTGTCTGTCTTAAACCCTTAAGGTATAAAAATTTAAAGAAAGATATGATCTAAAGAATGAAAATGAAATAATGAACTGAGAAAATGATAAAATATGATTTTATGGTGATTACAATATCAATACACAACATAATATACTTACAGTAATTTAACATAGACTGACTTCCGACCAGATTGACTTACAACCAGTCAGTCGTAACCAAACGCGGTTGTAAGTCAACGACTGCCTGCATCCACTTTTGATCAGTTTTTTTGATGTCTAAATGTCCTCATCATACCCAGCACATAGCCATAATGATGCTGATGTGCCATTAAATCCCAACACAAACAAACAAACAAACAAACCATTTTGAGAGAAGGAAAAATGAAAAGAAGGAACAAACTGTATTTTTTTCAGCTCTTCAGAACTCACAGTGATACTTTATTGCATGACAGTCCATGAACTGAGAAAATATTGCACAAGTACATTTTAGAAAAAACTGTTGGGGATGGAGCACAAGAGAAACAGATGTCAAATTAACAGTCACTAGACCTATATCAATTTTTTGTTTGTTTGTTTTAAAATTACTGGTACTACATCTATACTGTTATCTGCTCCTGCATTAGGAAATTCTCAGAGCATCAAAACAGAGGTACAGTTATTTAGGCATAGCCTAAATAATCTTCAATATATCACCAACAACAAACATTCATGAATGACATTTTGCTTTCAACTTAACAACAGAATGTAGCAGCCTCCATCACCTTTTCTAAATCCTCATTCAAGCAATATTTTTTCATCTATATTAAATTTAATTACAAATCTAAGGCTGATCGAGAATGTGGATAATTTCAGATTAGTGATCTCTTGAGTATTACAATATCTAAATGTATATCTTTGAGTCTGCTTGTATCAAACATTGAAAGCCTCTGAAATTGTCAAATTTGGTGATACTTTATAAAAACTAAAGATATTCTGAATCATATACACTCAATATATACTCTGCTGTGAAAGACATTATAAATCAAATTATGACATGTAATTACTAATTGCCAGATAAGTATAATAAAGGAAATGCTTGACAAAATCAATGTGCAGTCCTTGCTACGAATTTCACGTAAAATAAGTGGTAATAAGCATGGAGATGTAATACTATTGCTATCATCTCAGTCATAGTGTATGATTTAATCAAGCAAACTACATGGTGGTAATGGGAACTTGTGTCCGTAAAACCCCAATGTTGAAGAAAACATCAATACAGTTAGCTGCTACTTCAAACAATTACTTGGACGCACAGAATTTTTCTCAGGCAGGTGCCACAGTTGCATTTCTTAGTTGCAACTTCAAGTATGCTTATATAATGTAGCAAATTTCAAATTTAAAAAGTTGTATGATGAATTGAGCAAAACATGATTGATAAGACCAGAAATGTTGTGTGTGTGAAAATAAAAATCAGACTCCAAGGAAGACCTAGATTTATCAGTTTCACACTTTTACATTTCAATACCTAATAAGAGTTGCTCTATCCTGCTGTTAAATTATCCCTATACAAAGATTACCATACCACCGCAAATAAGGATGGTAGATCACAGCTGTGCAGTAATGTATCCTTGTATGTCTGGACAATTTCATGAATACTTTGTATAACTAACAGGAGATTTGAAAATTTAAATGCGTGATTTTGTTTCATGTTTGAGGCTATTACAATGGTGATGTTTAGTAGCTAATTCCTCTTCCAAGCTCTAGAATCCATGGCAATAATTACACAGTATACATGACATGTAAAAAGGAGACTGTTAAGTACTAAGAATCAACATTAGCTAACAATCAACAGGCAGCTTGATGATCTTCAGAAAATAAGAGAGAATTGAAATCACAGCACCAAAGTGGTGAGAACAGGTTTCACTGACATACCTTCTGTCTCACAAGTACTGGCACTGATAAACTTCAACATGCAGTGCTGCAGCTATTATAAATTAATAAGCCCATTCATGACTGATACCTGTGAATTTGAACATACTGTCAGCTACCCAAAGAAATGTCCAAACAAGGGAAATAAATAACACTGAACTGGAGCTTGTGTGCTTTGAACCTTGAGCATTGTAATCCTTGACATGTTTGTAATAACAAGAATCAGTTTCCAGAATTACTGCCTCACAACAAATCGAACGAATGACTTCATTACAAAGCCAAAAGCCAAAAGAGAGGTGTACAAATTAAATATTCAAAGTCTATGTAGTTTCATCCACTGCAGTTTATAGCAACATGTCATATAAACACACACTGGAAGACAAATCAGTGATGTGACTGGTGAGTATGTTCTGCTAATCTGAATTGGATGATAACATATCGGAATAATGGAAAAAACTTGGATGTAAGTATGTAAATTGTGCCAACAAAATTGCAGTATTAAACAATGTCAATGTTGTAATCATGATAAATTTCTATAAGAGGCAATTTGTTATCGAACATAAAATTAATTGTAAAATAAAATCAGTTCACCTCTGATATTTTATGGGGTACTGTATCAATATGAACATAAATATAAACTCCTTCAGTGTCATAGCCCTGAGATATGGTGGGCTTTTATTATACTCCCCTCCCTGAGAAATGCCCATTTATTTTTAAAAACCCAGTAAAATTACTTCTGCTTCAGTATGGCAAAAACAAAAAACAACCCCATTCTCTGTGAAGGGAAATCAATAAATGGATGTTCTTCCAAATAAAGGGTAACGTTTGAGAATAGTTGGGAAGGAACAGGTTTGAATACCGAGGATATTTGATAATTTTAATGATTTTTTAAATCATACATGGTATCTATGAAATTCACCTTTTTTATGTTTTGTTACTTTTGTACAATGCTGTCATATATCTCCAATCAATAACAGACTCCAAAGTTACGGAGTTTTATTATTTACTGATCTCACAGCTGAGTACAAGGCCAAAAAAAAAAAAAAATGTGTGAAAATGCTACCACTACTAGACCTCCCACTCTCCATCGCGGCTATCATGGACGTAAACAAAGCACTTCCTTAAATGCATAAGTGCCAACAGCCCGCTTCAAAGTCAACGGAAAACCGCTTCCAGAACTCAGACAAGACAAGTAATGTGCCCAACTCCACTGAATTTATAGCAGTCCAGGAAGACTTATTTACGGACATCCCATGGATCACTATAGTAATCTGTGATATTGAAAGAGTTAATTTAAAAGGCACAGTCATGCTATTCTGTGCAAATCAGGCATTAAACATGTTAGAAAAAATATTCTAAAAATTGTCAAAAGAAAAAAAAAAAAATGGGAAAGGGGGAGGGGGGGTTATCAGCTCAATAATTATTAAGAGGCAAATCCTGCCTTGGTCATCTCAGTCACATTTAATCTCCCCAGCTCTGCATACAAGTAAAAGTAAACTCTGGTTAAAGGTCCTTGGAACAATTGAACTGGATACTAAATGTTTCCTCCCTGTATCTATAATGTCACAGTCAGGTTATCATAAAAATAGAAATGCAGCAGAAGTCAACAGTAAATGTTTGGATCAGCAGTAAGTGATCCAAGCAGATTCTAATAATGCTAAGTTTCAAGATTTCACACAGAAGATTCAAAGCTGAGTGTTAACAGCTCCATCACTTCAAAAAAGAAATAAAATAAACCCAAAAAGTTCACAACAGATTTCATTATTTGGGAAACACTTTCTTTATCCTGAGTTTAAAGTATGGTACCAGTTTCTAGAAACAAAAAGGCCACTCTGATAAATTTAAAAAAAAAACAATTAGAAACACTCATACAATGCCTTCATTCAACTCACCATATCACTAACATGAACGACAATATCTTAGCTAGTACTACGTACAATTACTCTGAGAATTAGCAGTAAATTGTTATTTGATCAAGCGAACAATGAAACCTATACAAATACTGGCTGATTAAAACAATGACACAACACTATAAATGAGCCAATAGAGATCACTTATTGGCTTTTTCCACCTGTGATCCAGCTACTGCTAACACTTTTTCACCTGAGCCTGAGGAGAATAAGAAAACAAGAGAAAATAATTAAACGACGACTTCATGTATGAATTAAGTTTAAACCTGGGATATAAAGAGTTAGTTAAAAGTTATTCTAAGCCAGTGTTATTCATTAAGAAAATCACATACACGTATCAGGTACACCATAAAAAAAAAAACAGAACAAAATGTAATTTGATTATGGATGCAGAAGTTGTTTTAATCTTCATACAGTATTTGAAAATCTTAATTTAACAGAATGTACAGTATCAGTATTACAAATGCCTTTAAAATCTTGCCATTTGGCAATTCAAGTCAATTTTTCAAATCCTGAATCCCTCTGACTCTCCCTACAAGATGGGGATTTTCTCCATGATTACTATTAAAGTAGAAACAAATGCTACTGCTATGTGCTGAAAAAAATATTTTAAATCATTTTCATCACTGTTGCAAATAATTTTGCAATCTCTACAAGCTGAAAACATGTTGTCTAATGTCTCACATTAAAAAGACAGTAGATCTGCAAAACTCTAAGCATCTGCCTGTAAACACAACTAGGTATATGTAACGAAAAAACTAAACTCGCTTACCAATATCTGCCGACACTTTTTCAAATTCTTTCAAACTTCCTGAAGAATTCTGCTGCAAATAAGCTTCTTCTGCTGGAGTCAAAGGGTCTCCTAACTTCTTTAATGCCGTCAATATTTCCACTGACTGCTGGATTGCCTGCTCCTTTGGCAGTTTGCCAATTTTCTCATCTCGACTTATCTGAAAGACAAGTCAGTTGCATCTTATTCTAGTCTGTCCATCGCAGGTTTATTCTTTTCATTTCTGAGTTAACTAAACAACTCTAAACCACTCTTGTTCACACTCTTACATTTTCAAAAACAAGGTTTAACAGAGAGTGATATAGTAGGCAGATCAGCAATTATATTGTCAAGAATTCTATTGCAGGCCAGACTTAACCCTAGAAGTGTCAAGATCAGCTTAAAGACTCGCTGACTGCACTTTACATTTAAGTGACATATCAGTTGTAATGACAAATCAGTAAGAAAAAAAACTGTCTTATATTGTGATTTAAACTTGAACTGCCGTGTCTGGAACAGCAATATTTGTTATATTTCTGAAACAGCAAAATGCTGACAGTTTCAATAAACACTTTTAGCGTTAAAAAAAAAAAGAGATTAATATTGAAGTATTTGGCCTCTCAGCAGCAAATTCCAAGATGAGCAAATAAAATGTTAGGACAAAGACAATGAAAAAGGTGATGCCATGGGTTGCAGTATTTTAAGCCATAAGTGGATAACTAGACCATTTATCATGTCCAAATGTATTAAGTACAGTGGTCTCTGCCTAAGTCTAAGATCCCGGTCAACAGGAAACAGAAAGAAGCAGGATCTTAAGTAGACGGGCTCTTAGGCAGATTGAAAGGTTATGCAACCCATCTGACTACTTTCTTGTCTGTTATATTTCGCTGATGTCTCTGTTGGTTAAAGATATGTTTCTATGTGATAGGAACAGCTTTCTTCATTATGTGTGCGTTACGAGTGGGGGAGGGGTGTGTCTTGAAATATAGATTTTGCTAAAAAAAAAAAAGAAATGCGATTGTTGGTTTTTGTTTTTTCTTAAAAGCCCTGCCTTTTCTGAGTATAAAAATAGTATCAAAGAGTGGATAGGTCCATCCTAACATGTTTGACTCCTGGTCATTCAATGGTAGGCCTTGCCCTCTGTCAAACAGGATTTGGCTCTCTCTGGCTGCTAAGTGCTACATGCAGTGATGAGTCATCACTACTTGATTATATACATGTATTGGCCAAGAGTTTCACACTCTACTTTCAAAATTCATAGATAAAAATCGAAAACAAAGAAATGCAAGGATCCCTCTAGGCAGGATTGATATTCCCCAGATGTTTCAATTAAAAATGTATTCACATTTTTCTTCTTTTTTGTTTTGATTTGTAGCCCACTAAATGAGATTATACTGATCAACCGCTGTGAACGGTTAGTCGGCATATTGTACAAGTTCATCAAGCGCTTAGAGCGGGCGCTCAGGTTTAAAGAGCTAATAGGCCAGTAAATTATAGAGAAAAATTCCATTTTGGGCAGAGATGGGCTCTTAGGCAAATCAGGCTCTAAGGTGGCAAGTTCTCAGGCGGAGACCACTATACTTGAAAAAAGACACATTTCATTTTAGGACATAAGCAGGCTTTGAAACTATTTTTTCACTTCAGCATTTTTATTCACAAAAGATGTTTCTTTTATTTATAATATTCTACTTCAGGGCATTTGTCACTAAAATAACGTCTTGCAGTGAAACTTTGGATGCTACTGCCAACTGCTCTTTGAGTGAGGATTGGGATGAGAGCTCACTTTGGCCGTAGCAAGTAAGCCTTTCTTAAGTTAAGCTGGGAATCCATGCCCAGAAATGCTGAAAAATTGCAGGGTAACACTACTCACATCTGCTAGTCTTGTTCGTAGTTGTCCTGGCTGTTTTTTAGCAAAGAGACGAATGACTTCCGGAGTTTTAAATGCATCACTAATGGCTGCTTGAATTGCCTAAAACAAAGGCAATAAGAGAAGAATTATTCGAGAAAGCAATGATCATAAACTTTCAGGATGATATACATGACGCATATCCATAACAACAAATATATATATACATGTGAAGAGATAACTCATAAGAAGAATTTAATGCTGATAAAACAATTCTCAAAGTAAAGGCTGATGTAGGTCAACAATGTACAAGCTTAGATTGGTTCAGTGTGCTGTTTCTATTCATTTGTTTAAACTTGTAAAGGAATTCTCATGTGGAACAGGGTATGGTTCTCTCTCTTTTAAAACCCAAGCTGTGAGTCTTGATGACATACAACATTGATGGATACAGAAATTACTAGTCATTCTGAAAAAAAAAAAAAAAGCTCACAAAATTTTATTAACAAAATTATCTACAAGATGTCCATGATACTCAAATCTCAGTGAATCTTTTCTTTTTTTTTATACCTATTGGTTATGTGAAAAGTATCATGTTAGAAAGTCTTCTTTCAGAAGTTATTCACTACATATCTATTACCAATTGCATTCCATTCAGTTCATCAACAAGGCTCAGGTTTCCTGCCATCATCTTCCTCAAATTTTCTTGAAATTCTTTCAGTTGTTCAACAGTCTCATTCTTTGTTTCTTCATATTCTTCTGGTTCCAAATCTGCCCTGAGGAATAGCAAACATGAAATAATGTAATTTGATCAGAATGGGTCGATAAGGTGAAACATTTGAATTTCCCTCTATTGTTCTTTCATAACTCGGCCACAGTGCCAATGTGCATTATGTCCAAAAAAAAAGGGGAGGGGGGTTGAAATCCAGCAGGTATGGCTAATCTTGTTAGCGATTTTGTGATATTAATAAAATTATCTTTGGATATTTTGAACATTGTAGTATCAAATTCTTCAGTTTCACAAGATTTTTTTCTATTACTTTGGAATACAATTACACATATAGGCTCCTATCATACTTTGTGACATAGGGGAAAAAACCAGCATGAAACCAGTGGAGTCCATCTCTTTGTGGATGTATGTCGCACAGCTATTTTTTACCTACAGATCAGGTGAAGTATGGAAACGACACATGTGAAAATGGGTCTGAGGTCAATTTTTTCATTGACCAATTTATTGATGCAAACGGAAAGAGAAGTTAGCATATAAAAAGTATACTTTATTTAGATTAAAGAAAAATGATTCAGCGGCATGGGTATTAATTTCTGTAACCCTATGGTCAGCAAAATCCACTTTTCTCAATGAAGCCTTACATCTATTTGATATCTGATGACGTATTTCACCTTGTTGTGTGGGACATAAACAGTTTTGTTACACCTGTAAACAAGACACATTTGCAGCAAATTCTGTTGTTCCCATTGATGGGACTCAGGTTACCCTACATCTGTCAGTAAATCTCTCAGGTTCAAGGATTATTATTTGCATCTCGTGACACATATTTCAAGGAAACTTTATCCAAGAAACACTGCACTCTCCAAAGGCACGAATAACTTGACAGATTTTTGTATGCTTTGTAACAATAATACAGCTCCACACTGACATAAGATGATTGATTCTTAAATTGGCGTAATGATAAAAGACAGTATCTGAAGGGTCAAAAATGGAAAGAAGGAGCGTGATACTACAAAGTAGTATTATGAAATTTGCCTGAAATGAAGAACTTTTTGTATTATCTCTATTTTGCAACAGCCAAAAAATAACTGAAACAGGGGTTGCAATCTTTGGATGAAGCTTAATATATATGTATATAAACTGTTTTGACTCAGGATTAACAAACCTCTGAATATTTAGAAAGTGAATAACCCTGTTTATCTGGTATCTTTTTTTCCTTAAATGAGATGTCTAGACATCACACAGGGAGCAGAAGTGTTGCGCTAAGAGAAGGGCCCAATTTCCTCGGTGATAGATAAAAGAGTAAACCCAGGCAACCAGAGTGATCTTTCCCTAGTTGCATGAAAAAAACTAAGTTAACGGATGAAATCAGTTTAGTTACATTACTCCCATGGAAGAGCTGACCATTTTGTTCAATCACAACTCTGTAGATTGTAGACAAAGTCCAATTCGGAATGTCTTACATGTACTTTCTGCAGATGTCTGACTTCTTTCATTAAACCTTCCAAAACTTCATGAATCAGAGTCCTTTTAAAGAACTCCAGTGATAAATCTGTTCTCTTACACTTTGACATGTTTAGCTTCGATGAAATCATTAAGGCCTAGATCTAAATTAAATCTACAGTCCGTTGCAAGTGTCACGTTGATAGGTGTGTATGACTGAAAAGGCAAAGGCCACTCTATCCTCTGAAACCTTGGTTTTTTGCTATAAAAAGTGACAAAATCACAATAGCCTTGCATATACACGTAACGTTATACCCTCACACGGTATGTCATGCTCGATTGTGGCTATGAGCCATGGTTGAGGTGTGAATAAGGGGTGCATAGGTGCATGATTTTCACATGCTTGTGCCACAAGCCCAACCTTTCTTATTGTGGTTTAGTGCTCGGCAGTATAACACAATGCGGGTACTTGACATGCGCACGGATGATTTCTTTGTCTAAAGAAATTGACCTGTTACCTGAATTTGGTCTTAGTTACATCTTAATATGAAAGAACAATGCCACCAGGAAAGCAAAAGCCTTTCGTAATAAGGATAGTTTATGTATCAGCCCATATTTATTTTGTATTATGCCAAAAGATTATTTCATAATAAGGCAAGTTTCATGTTAAGGGTTTTCGTAATAACAGTTTTAGAATATACTTTTTATTGTGTACATTTAAACGTGTGATAATTATGCATCAGTTCTACTTACTTGCATTCTTCTAAATCGGTTAGCTGCTGCATTAATCTGTCCAGCTGTTCCTCTAAATTATGTTTCAGCTTTGTTGTCTCCTGTGATCCTCTAGATGCCATTTTGTTTCTCTGTGAAGATTCCAATATGATAGATGTGCATAAAAAATATGAAATATTCAGAGTAGAGACTGCTCCACTTGCCAACACAAAAGTTATAATCATTATTATACATGGGTATGGCCATCATACATACTCATAGTAAAATAAAATTACAAAATAATTTCTTTAAAAACTTACTCAGGCGATTACTATGTATATATTAGCCTTGAATTACTGCAGGATGCTACCATCGCAATTTTGTTGCAACATACATGTAAATTATCACTGTAAACAGTACTGACTCTTCACAGACCGAGCATGATGCACATTTTCTTGTCCATTTAATTCTTCAAGTTCCCAAATATCATCTTACACAACGGACAAATTCACTCTCACAACACAGGATCCTTTTTCTGAAAAAGTAATGTCTAGAAAATGCAACTGGGGCTCCATTTTTGTGTGGGATTTACTTATAAAGACAGTCCAAAATATAATCTTGCTTCTCTTCCACGTAAATCACAGGAATTGTAGAATTTAACTCTAGAGCTGTGCCCGAACCAGAAGGCGCAAAGCTCCACCACGTGAGCTGCAAACGCTTTGATCTGGATGCTGGTGTTAGTAATGTATAGTCTCTGGATGTTTCATTTTGATTCAGCTTACTCCACACACAATCAAAAGAACAAATTGCAGTCTATGTCCTAACTCTGACTGACCATCTTTTCTCAAATCCTCTTGAGATATATTATAATATGTGAAACAGTCATTGGTAAGGGGAGGTTGAACTCACAAATACATATCCTACATACGAATGTGAAGTCTGTCACCCTCGACACACAGACCATTCCCATGTAACTCCTTGGACCAAATCATTTCATAAAAAAAGTGTATCTATGGTCATGTTATGTACAATCTCAGTGTGAACTATAAGATACAACTCGGACCCTCATATGTGGAGTTGGACTATTCTTCTTAGATCAGATGGGCCAGTATCTGACTTCCAGCCCAGTGTCTGACTCCCAGTGACTACAAAGCAACACGTACAAGTGGTCTAATGCAGACTTGTCATAACAGCTATCTGGTTTTTATATGTAAACTAACAGGATACACAGACTGTTTCACTTTAGCTTTTACTAATAAATAATTATAGATTGTTTCTACTCTCAGCAGCCTGATCGCTGGTCAGTGTAAATGCATTGAATGAGCTAAGTGGTCAGAAAGTGTCTGGTTATTTTTCAGCAATGAATAACAGAACAAAGGGACTTTGATATAATCTCCTCCAGTTTCATGGTTTGCAGATACAGACCACATGAGAAGATTTAAGTGGGCCATGTGGCTTTTGATTTCTGTTTTTCTGTCCTTCTGTTATGTATTGCTGGAATTTGACTCTAACTATGGATGTTCTCACAAATTATAAAGAAAAAAAAAACATCACTGACTACTGAAAGATCTTGCACATAGATGCATCTATATCTATCAGGTGACAGTTTGACAAAATTGGTTCCAATAACAGTGAACACCTAATTTTGTTCAGCAAGGTGAGAAATATCACAATGATGTGACAGGCATAGCAAGGAAAAGTCAGTTATATAAATACGTAGTGTCCATGAGCAAGAAGGTTTCACCTTTAGTTTCGATAGAGAATCTTATGTGCTGCGCAGCATTTAAATTTAAATATTTCTACTGCTGAGTGCAAACACAAAACAGTGGCTACTTTTGACATCCTGAGGGTCAACAAAATTCCAGTGAATCCTACACCTTTTTTTACCTAGTCACCAGGCTAACTGGTTCACAAAAACTCCATGTCCAAATGTAGCAAACTGTGAGTATGTAACGGCACAATCCACCGTTACAAACCCACTAGATCTAGATAGATATCTAACACGGCCGTTGCTATTTGGACCCGGGTCCCCATAGAATATTTTTGCTATACGGACCAGGGCTATTTTTAGAACACCCCATGGACCCGGACTACGGACCCGGGCTATTTTTAGAAAGGACACAGGTCCCCATAGAATATTTTTGCTATATGGACCCGG
>JBCEWB010049760.1:0-14221 GCA_039654565.1 Peronia peronii | reverse complement strand
ATAGATAGATAGATAGATAGATAGATAGATAGATAGATAGATAGATAGATAGATAGATAGATAGATAGAGAGAGAGAATGAGAGAGGCGTCGATTACAAAGAGAGACACAGAGAAGAGAAATCAGAAGCAAATTTATTCTCACCCAGTAGACCAGTAGTTTACCGTAATCTCGATTTGCAACCTCGTTCGGTCAACAGACCGGTTGAATTTGGTAATCTTGGCCTACTGAATTGTTGATTGTTATAACAACTGAACGTGGTACAGATACAAGCCATTAATACTTGTGTTAGCTTAACTGATTTCACTATTTCGATTTGATTTTAGTTAGAAATTGCTTACAGAACACATTCACGTTGAAGACAGCTTAAAATATTATGGCTTAATTCTAACGAGTTAAAAGCTTGCAATGCAATGTATGTATTAATAGATGGCTTATGAGCACTTAAGAATTTGCCTATGACGATACTCGGAGGAGAGCACTTGAGCTTTAGCATCCACTCATTTCAAAGTTCCGTCAGCTTACTTTACTAATCCAGGGCCCTGAATAGATTAATTAGTACGTTACCAGAATATCCGAAGTTATCGAGCACTTTTTAGGCATTTTCTGCACGGCAATACTCATGGGCAAGCTGAGATATTTTGCCACCCACTCACGAGATTTCAAAGATCCAATTTGCATTCTATGGTAATCTCTGGTTTTTTTTTGTTTTTTTTTGCAGACACTAAAATTTAATTCTCCAAGAGAGCCCATAGGCATATCTTGAACATATGAAGTTCACACATTTCAAAGATCTTTCTGGCTATAAATTTTAATTATCGTCTACCAGAACACCCATGCGCTATTGAGTTCTTAAGTAGTTTATCCATGACAATACGCTACTTGATTCTTCAAAATTTAACCACTCAAGCATTTCAAAAACGCCTCCATCTGCACTATTAATTGACGATTTTTCAGATAATAACAATGATTCTATTGTCCCAAAATACTTACACGATATTAAGCACTTACATATTTTATTTGTAACATCTTGCAAACCGGAGCATTCATGCTTGGACACCCGTGCATTTGAAAGACCACACTATGTTAGTAATGTCTGCGTTTATAACTAATAAAAACAATAGAGAACATTTATACAGCACCTATCCCCGCACATTTCAGGCCTGATACACTCTACAATCTAGTACTACCACGTAGACCATAGGGAACCCCCACTTCACGTTCTTGGGAGACATACAAGGCGGCTGCCTGGAAGGTGCTCAATTCCTCATTACCGGTGTCACAACAACTTCCTTTGTCTATAGCCGATTACCCATTTTAACTTTGGTCGAATGAGGAGTAACAATTAAAACCCTATGGTATCAAATACCTATACGATATCGAACAATTTTGCCATCGTTTCACCATTACCATCATAATCTCTGATTCGTCAGATAAAGTTCTATTCTATTTTAGAGGAGGAACGAGATATTAAGCGCCTAGACATTTTGCCTATGACAATATGATAAGTTTTTCTGAACATCTAAAGTTTAGCCACCTACGCGTGCCAAATACCTTTCTGCTTACCGTGGCAATCTCTGATTTTTCAGATGATAATAAAGTATATTTTACTAGCATATCCATACAGTGGCGAGCATTTGGAAACTTTACCGCTCACAATCCGCATAAATGGGCATTTTGAAACTATCATCCGGGCATTTCAGGGACCCCTTCTGCCAACTGTGATCATCTCTGATTTTTCAGATAACAAAATTCTGTTCTGCTGGAATACAAAGTGTCGCAGTCATGGAGGCCATAGGAAGGACGATAACCCTCCCTACCAGCATCAAGATCATGAGAGGCTTCCCCCCTTGTTACCGAACACCATCATTAACATTCTCAAAAAGACGCGTTTATTATCACGTAGAGTTTATCTCTGGCAAGCTAACGAGCCATAATGTAAATAATAGAGATGCCGAACAACTGTTAACAACTACACCCACCTAGTCTACTGCCACGGGCAGTTTTGTATTTGTTTTCCCCAATGTATTCATTCTATTCAATTTTGAATAGGTGCGGGCAAGAGGCTGTTGAGATATCAGAAAACAATGGAGCATTGACGTCTCGCCGATTTTCGTTACCGGTATAATTGACCTCTATTGTCACTAAAATACTGTCCTCCCCTCTCAGCTCTACCAACTGAGCACTACAGAGCCAGTTTTGTTTCATTTGTGTCCTTTTTTTGTACTTATTCCTCTGCTTGTCTATCTGTAAATCGAAAAACCAAACATTCATCTACCTGTCCGTCCATTTATCCACACATTCATTAATTTATCCATTTATTCATCCATTTATCCATCCATCCATCCATATATCCATCCACTCATCCATCCCCCAATCCATCCACCAATCCATCCACTCATCCATTCATCCATCCATCTCGCTAATCTTCAGCAGATCACTTAAAATAAAAACATTGTTTTTTCTTCTCTCATTTTCTTTTCTCCTTCTCTTTTCCTTATTTCTTTTTTTTTTTTTCATTATCGTATGGAATGCTGATCTCCCTGCCATATCATTATGTCAAATATCTTATTAAAAATCTATCAGTTGCATAAGCCCGGTATAAACTTTAATTACCTTATCTAAATAGAACATGCCAAAATAAGGAAATCTGTTCGACTCATTATTACCTTATCGGCCTATCAGTTATGAACAATCTTACTGTAAAAAAAGATAGCACATTATTATGAGCTAACAGATCTTAATCTGTCCTGAATTAGTGGAATGATTATGTTCATTCAAGAACAGAGTTATGTTAGCCAGAAATGTTGGATTTGTGCGTCATAGTCTGGAGTATTGATTAGCATTTTCCATAGGAAGCAACAATATAGCTGATATTATGGAAACATCTCCGATGACCCATTTAATTTCAGGGCAACACAAAAACCCAACATTTAGAAGTAACTGTTCGTGCCACCAAAGTCTTCTTCAAAGAAGCGTACATTATAACTTTAAAATAAGCAACATAAAAAGACACGTATGTATGTTAGCTTTTATTGGCATTCGAAACTAAAAGGTTAAGATTAAAGGATTATATTAACATTCTACCAGTGTTGTAGGCCAAAACAAAGCAGGAATAAACAAACAAGATGGAAAGAGTTTAAAACAAAAAAGGAGCTGCTATTGAAACAACAGCAATCTGCGTTTCCAGCTTTCTTATGAAGATGATAGCTCAATTTTCCCCCTCATTAAAGTTTCTTTCCTTTGCGTAATAAGCAAAAAGATGGAGGGGCCATATCCGAAAGAAACACTCCTCTAACTGACCTTGAGAATATGTTGTGGATTCCTTCGTATTCAGCCCATTCCCACAAATTCTGTTGGATCTATTTAATAGCCCATTTTCGCTTTTGTTTCTATGGACTTGATATAAGTGCTATAAATGCTGTTCTGGCTTATCTATATCGTCTAATTTTGTCACTGTTTACATGAACTGGACAAAATTATTACTAATATAGTTTGTTTTTACTATTTAATGCTTATTTCTGTCACTATTTACAAAGAATTCAAGGAAAATGAGATATTTGACCCTCATGGTTATAGAAACATGTGAAAGTATAAAAAATTTGACAGAACTCGCATTTGATGAGAGCTTTGCAATAAATGTATTTCCTTTGTAAGCTTTTAGTGTGTCCTATAATAAAAGCATATCGTTTTTGATTTGTATAACCCTTTCACTGCTATGGCTATTTGGACATTTATTTTACTATCCTTTCTACGTTATAATGACGAATGTTTCAGCACTGAAAAGGTCTTCGTCGGCCTTAGAGTTACTAAGAGTTTGTGTTAACACTGTGCCATGTTTGAGCCACTGAGTCTAGGAGTCTTACAAGATCTAAATCTATTAACGGATATGTTTCTGGCAACCAAAGTGTTAAGGCCTTTGTGAATGTTTTCCTTAAAACAACAGTTTAATAGCAATAGCAAGGTGTGGTTGTTGTTGTTGTTTATATTCTGAGACAAAGTTTGTCCATGGCCAGGAAGGAAGTTTTCAGCCACACTGCGCAGTCATCTGACTTCTTTGGTTTGCCTCTCACGCACTGTTTCTCTTCAATCAAAACTTCCCTTTTATCGACCATTCTGTTAAACGTTTCACTTTATTTTACAGGTTTAGGGAACACTACTTGTCATCTATTACTATTATGGAAGTTTAAACATCGATGACCACTTCATATTTATGTCTTTCAGAATATCTCTCCTCGTTCCAAGACTGGTGACTTGATGATTACCTAAACATGAGTGTTAGCTAAACAAACATCCATATCATCCCAATTTTTATGTCTTTCACAATCTCAATGATCCACGACAAGGCGATGATTGTCCAAAATGTAGAGTAGGTCAATTTTTACATTACATTTTCTTCTGAATTGGGGAAATAAAAACTGACAATGATATTTCAGTGGGGGTTATTCTATAAATGAATCAGCGAGTCACGGATGGGAGCTTTCCGCTTGTCTGTTGCAATTTTCACATAGCTGTTGGTGCGGTATATTGTTTTATTCACTCAGATCGTTCATTTCCAAGAACAGAAAATCAACCAAAGATAAATATCTTTCTATTTGTTTGTCCGGAATCTGTGTAGCCCATGAGAGAGAAGGGTCGAGTCTCTGACAAAATTTGAAAAGAATGTTAATGAGAGAATGCACTGACAAAAATGGGTAAATTGCATAAATGCTGCATATCCATTCTGGAGGTGTATTGATTTCTTTGCTAATTTCATTATGATTATGCTGCAAAGATTTTTTTAATATATTAAAATATATAATGAATCAAAACAAGAGCAACCTTGGGTCTACATCCAAACATACTTGTTCACCAAGCATCTGTCTGAGTAATGTTTTCAGGCTTTTCCCGTTTGTCACTCATGTATACAAACTTACAAATGTGTTTGAGTTGTATTATGTGATTATGTATGTTAGCATGTCTCGAATCGTATCTGTATACCATGGTATGAATTTGTGTGTATGTTGCTGCTCATGTTTGTTTTGAGGCATATTCTGTTCAACGTTTTGGTTCTGCTGTAAAGCGCTTCGAGCCCTCTAGGGGTGAGGCGCTATATAAATGCCCTTTATTATTATTATCATTATTACATCAACTGTCCAAATTGTAGAACACGGCCACGTTATTGAGAATATCATTAAAGACTTTGTTCTACATTTGGTAACCCTGGCTTGCTGTTTATACAGGAAGAACATTTTTTAAATCAGGAATGAGTTCTTGATGAATATTCTTGGTAAAGATATATTATGGATAAATATTTTTTTGTATTTTCTCATACCGATTTCTCTCTTCATCCAGACCAATAAGCACTCATGAAGGATGATAAAACACACACAAACACACACAGCCACAGAGAGACAGAGAAAAAGAGAGAGAGAGAGAGAAATGAAGATAGAGAGGGGGAAACACACAGATAAACTGCCAAACAGGCAGACAGAAAGAGAACAAGAGAGAGAGAGAGAGAAGGAGAGAGAAGGAGAGAGAGAGCATACGAATGTGAAAGAGCAGAAGAGAGACAAAAGATGGAAAGAACATGAAAGATGGGCATTTTTAAAAAAATTTAAATGGACGACTTACTGATTGCATTCCAGACCACAACTTTTATTTTCTCTAAATCTGTCTGAAATAAACATGTTTAAGACCACATTATGGAGAAGGGCTTTTGCTGACGTGAACCACGTATTGGCCATAGTGACTACGTTGTTAGAAACATTCAACAACTAGAGCGTTCATCTGCTGTTTTTACTTGCTGTCTCTTCCCAAACGGAACGTTTCACTTTTCTAATTTCGGACAGTGTCTTATTCATAATATGAGTGTCAGAAAAGCGCGAATTACTCAATCAGCCCTGTGTTGCAGCTACGTGAAACTGTTCCTGTTGTGCATCGATAGTCTAGACAGGGGGTATAGATGCGTCCACACTGATAACATACAACTTCAGGGACTGAAGCTTTTTTCAGTCTGTCAATGTCTTCTAAGCCTTTGGTAATCATAACTTGAGAGTGGGAGAGGAAGTGTGCGCAACAAAACACAGATAAACACAAAGAAACTACGCTACTGTCTTGTTCTGAGAAAAAACAACATAAAAACATAAAAAAACAACCTGGGCAAACCTATGGTTAATTGTATTGCTCTGAGGAACAAAAGTGAAAGCTTGTGAAGGCAATTCTCCAGAATAATAACATAACATTCCAGTATTGTACTGATGTTGGACAGAACTGAAAGCCCGTGAAAAGCCAGCTTTTGAACTGCCTCAGCTGCCGTCACTCGTCTGATTAGGACACAGAGTTATTTATCCGGCAAATAACTTTGCGGTGACAACTGCTATTCACGCCCACGCGAGTCCCGTCACAGAGTCACTGCCACAGATTGCTTAGCTTTGGACATATATAAAGTGAAAGCCCGGATCGCCGGAGAAATTGCGCAGCCCGGGGGTTGCAGGGGTCACACTTAGCGGGGAGAGAAGTAGGAACCCATGGGGTCGGGTGGGGTCTCGGGGATACACAGAGAAATCACTCCGTTGCTTTCAATAACGCGGGAGGTTGATGAAGATAGGTCAACAATGGTCGAAAACAAGCCGATCTGTCAGTGAGAGAAATGGGGACCAATGCTTTCACAGTCATGGCAAAGGGAGAGAAATGACGTTATCCAGCTACACTAGCCAGTGTAGCCTATACCGAGCAGAAGGAAACTCAATTTCGAGTGAGGAGAAAACTAATATTGAATGTCTTATCCACTAGGTCATTGACTGATTAAATCACTGAGAAAGCTCCTCTATATTTTCAGTGTGCCATTCCTGATACCTTACGCTCTCCAGTAGATATATAGTCACAATCATAAGTTTTGCCCTGTTACAACAATTCTGTCGCTCTAAATATTTGGTACAGCTTGACAGAGCATGTGGAAATAAGATGATAGGTGAGGACTCTATAGTTCCTTTAGACACTGTTCTCTGGTTGATCATTTTAAATTTTGGAGAAAGGCACCAATATTCGAAAATCTCCCCGCCGGCCAATATCAGCAAAAATCAATTACTCTTTCATTGTAGTCATCACCTGTGTCTTCAGCTCTAACATTTCATGACCACACCACTACAAATTTGATAATAAATTAAAATGGATGAAAAAATAGGTATTCGATCTCGCAATGACAATGTCTTTAACCCAGCTTGATGTATCATTCTTTGGCGATATCTTAACGTCATTTACTTGATCCATCTGAGAGTATGTTCAAAGATGATGTATAAGCGTTTTGAAAAAAAAATGTAATCTTTATTGACCCTAAATCTCATAAGGAGATATCCGTGCAGATAAATACAGAACACTAGTATTTGCTAGAAACTCTGAATTCTGAACTCAGAAGGTCTGTTAGGAGATATGAAATTCTTCCGTTATCTATTACAGACAATCTGTATATTGCTCAACTACAAGAAAATGTGAGCAGTACATCTAATGTTCATTCTTACAACTAAGCTGAGAACAATAAGCAAAGGTTGAACCAGCCGATGTAAATATTTTTTATTTGGCATTTTGTCAAACATTAAATTCTCTTACAAGGAAATCGATCGTAGAGAGAATGTTGAAACCAATGAATCATGGATGAATTTATGAAACTGCCAGTGCCAGACTACAAGACGGTTATAGTATTCAATCTTGAAGCTTTAAGATTTTAAGGAAGTAAATGTTATCGTAGTCAACATCTGGAAAATGTATACAAATAATAAAACTAATAAGAGCTTACTATCTTGATAAATGGTGAGCCAAACGGGATCGACAATGTGGCCCTCAAAATTATTTGATTAGTTTCCATAGTATTAATTCTTTTCATCATTTATTTGTTCTTGTTGTTGTTGTTTTATGTTGAGTTAGTTATCCCCCCTCCCCCTCCCCCCTCCCCTTGATAACAATCTCAATCTTGTATTTCAAGACAATTCTGTAAAAAAGTAGTAATGGTAAAATTAATACTCCAATCCATATATGTCTCTGCTGCAGCCGTAAGTCACATTGTTGTTGTTGTTGCTGTTGCTATCCGTCACAGGTGTTCCTGTCTTTGTTCAGGTTTGCAGATGACTGGGTGAGCAGGTCAATGTGTGTGTCCTCACATTCACAGCTCTCACGTCTTTGATTTTTGTGTTGTTTTTTTTTTTTTACTCGACATTTTTAGGGTCGATTTATGGCCATCGATTTAGATTGCATCATCAACGCTGGTGTTGTAGGACATTGATTTCATCTTCTATGTTCGTCCTTCCATCCTCTCTCTCCTTTTCTGCACCCTCAGGTACATCTGCATTCCTCAACTCCCTCCCTCCCCCCCAATACACACATACATAGTTTCTTCACCACGTTTCTCCTCTAAAGACAGCGAGTTTAACTCTTCTATTGCTAGAGAGTTCTTGTGTTCATACAGTTTAGCTGTCTTTTCTGATTTATAATGTAATTGAGTTATACATTTGTTAACATTATCAGTTGATGTAACGGAGCATCCACCTTGCGGCTAAGTTTTCACATTTGCCTCAGCAAATTCCTTCAATTTGAAACAAGTTTTGGAAGTCTGAATTGTAATGACTCAGCTTTAAAAAAGCCTCCCACAACCCATTTTCCAAATTCAATGAGGAACAGGTCAATAAAACTAAATATAAATGAAACTTTGAGTAGTTTACATAAAGCAGTGACCACACGGTAACGGCTTTTATTACTGACCAATGTTCTGTCAATCTAACTTTCTATCTTCAACATTGCTTTAGAGTTATTCTATGATTCTTTTTCAAAATCTTTCTTGGCTCATAGAGAGTTAAGACCTGTCTCGGTCTAATAGCATGCTTTGGCTGCACGTTTACATCAAGACTCCCGATAACAGCCATTTGAACCTTCTCTACGGTAATGAAGTCTGATGGCAAGCAGAAAAGTCTGAACTTTCAGAAAAGCTTGACTGCTAATGCCTTGTTAGTCTGTCTCGGTTAGATAAGGTGTACATTGAGAGGCGTTAGCAACGTAGGAACAGAATATTTTGAATAACGTATTTACTACTGTATTTCTGAGTCTGTGAGTGATTGGGTATGTTTAGTCCTGATCAGATGAACTAATTGTATATTTTTTTTAAACAACGAATTTGGTAGGAAAGAATTCTATGAGCTTGAATTTCACGGATAGATGCCACTAGCTTCAATATAGTTGATACAGAAGGCTCGTTGTTTTGCTAACGATTTCAAATATTTTGCACCCCTGGAACATTTACAACAGTGCTTCAAGTCATTCATCTCTTAAGTTTAAATTAGCATTATGACTCTTTTTAGATACGAAATCTTACTCTATTTTTTAAAATCATCTTTTTATTTTAATTTATTTTATTTTGGAGAGGGGATTAAATCAGCTGTCTCCAGAAAAAAAGAGGTTGCAGAATTATTTGACGAAGCATTGCAAAAAGTACAAATGTGGAAAAAAGTTCTCTTTGTGCAATGGTCACATTTCTGTGCCGATTTTCAATAAAGTGCTACATCAAATGAGATGGAATATTAATTCTTTTGGAATTTGCCTAAGTAGAGCAAGCTCGGAATCTGACTGGATAAGCTTTTCTAATGCTTTGTCTGATTTTTTCAAGATGATTGACAAAAATAATAAAAATATTAAAACAATAATACGATAATAATAATAAAAAGAAAAAGAATAAAATGAATACCGCCCATGTAACGTCATCGAGATAACCGCCGCCGGGAGGTTGAAAGACGTATATAGAAGGTAATTGTAATGTCTGTATAGATCTCAAGTACGATTTACAGGAAGTAGGAAAAAAACAAGCAGGCCATAACACGAAAACAAAAGCTAAAATTCAAGAGCTTTTCAACATCCACCAAGTTCCAATAGTACAATACTCAAACCAGTAAGAGCGTTGGCTGTAATGCTAAGCTATAGTGACATTATACTGAAATTTAATACAGTGAAACAAACTACCATAGTGCAGAAAGAAATATTTATTAATACCCAAGTGTTATGTTTAAAAAAAAACTGGTGTGAACTGCACTTTAAAATTCACGCTTAATACTGATGCACACCAGTCGATATAGCTCGAGATTTTTCTAGACACAAAATCAAAGAGGAAAATTATTCTGTGTAGCAACAACGAAAATTGACGCAAACTTTGCGAGCAATTTATCAAAATAAGGTGTGAAGATGTAAAGGGCGAGAGCAATAGGCGACAACTAAGGGAAAAAATGGAATTAAGGAGGAAAGTTTTGCAACAAAATCTATGCGCTGTTCATTCTCACGCGTCCTCCATTTGCAAATTGGATTTTTGTCAAGCCTAATTTTTTGGTGGCGTCAGTGCTTTTTCTTTGGGTAAATGTGGTTGTCGACGTTGTTGTGCTTCATGGTGCCCGCCCCTGGCTTTATGGGAGGGTCTCATCACAGTGGATGCGATGCTAAGGAAGGCAGAATGACAAAGAATAGAGGGGGAGAGTTTGGGGAAGGAAGTGGAAGGGGCGCGGAAGGAAGGAAGGGTAAAACTGTTAGCCAGATTTGGCAATGCCTCTTGTCTGATAAATATTGCGTATGACAGGTGTATTCAGATCCGTTTGTGTAGAAACAAAAAGTAAAGATGAAACATATCAAATAGAAAAAGGAAAACAAAACAGAGCAATTATTGCTCTTATTTTTCTTCACAATATCAGCAATGAAAAGAACAAGCGAAGGATGCTTGATCGGTAGGTTTTTATGTGTTTCCAACACGGAACTCTAAAGAAAACTAAAAAGTCAGTGAAAATGATGTGGATAGATCTTCCTGCCGCTAATACTAATGCCGGTTTGAGAGACATTTTTTAAAAAATGTACATGCACTCATGATCTCCTTTAGTTAGAACGAATCACCAAAAGATGTCTAATAATATATCATTGTACCTGTATAGAAAAGACAGCTTTAAGCAAGTGATGAAAAGACAGGATTTTGTTACTTATGTATGAGAGATAAACCGAAATAACAACACAGACGACAATAACACTCAGGATTTGTAGTGCTATGGATTCAGCAGAGGGAAGTTCAGTCGTATATCAATGTCATAAACTTCAGCTTTATTTAGCGGCCAGCTCAGTTTGTAAATGGGCATGTCGGCTTAATCTTGGCGTATATGCGTCGAATATCGAAATAATGTGATTTAGTTTTTTTTCCAAAATGCACTCAAAGGCGTTTCCCAGTGATCTCTTCCTTTGTGTCCATTGTTATAGTTGATATATTGTGGAGATGCGAGGAAAGTACAGCATGACGTCATTCAACCTTGGGAGTGGTGTTTTCTAAGAATTGTCTAACTGCAGTGTTCAAAACTACTGTTTGACAATCCCCACAAGAACAAACCCTCTAGAGCAATGTTAATGCATTGTCTTCCAAAATCATCTTCAAAAAAGGAAAGGAAAAAAAAATCCCCCAAAACTACCATCCTTGTTTTAATTATAGAACAAAGTGGACAGGGGTTAGTTGCATCTAGACAGATGACACTACAGACCAGTGAGTCAACATTTCTTACCAACTGTGAGAACACTTGTGTCCTTGGAAATCATTTTATTTTTCAAGAATTCAGTCCCATTCAAATTGTGTCTGATCCGCAAATGATTGCGGTATCGCACATCTTTATATAATGCTATTTGTCGCATATTATGTGTTGGTTGAAAACTCAAGTATTTGACGAAACACAATGCGCACGAAATAAGATAATGTCAGCATTTGGCATGATTAGGTCGATACACTGACATTAACTTCGAATGAAAAATGACGCGCTATATTCGGAGATCATTTTATCCAAAATTTCGGGTAAATGGGAATCTCCAGCTTCTAAAGTTTAGTATCTCAGACAGATGTTACCATGGACAGCCCGGACATGACCAAGCAAACGCAGCCAGCCCTCTCTGTGAAGAATCGATGGCGACATTTTGAACGACGTTATCACTTGGGTTCGCGTCTGACTAAATCTGAAATTTTTCATAACTAAAAACATCTATGCACCGATTCCTCCGGGATTTTTGGCCTGACACATTAATAAACTTATCCAAGATTGATCTGTCTAAAGTGTAAATGGTTTAACTTCTTGTCTGCCTATCAGATGTAATCAGTAGCCTATTTTAAGTAACCATTATTTTTATAAAATTCCTCAAACTCGTTGTACAAGTTCCGTGTAAGAAAAAAAAACTCATTCGCAATCACTCCACTACCTTTGTCTTCCAACAGTTGGCACGGGCGCCACATAGAATGGGGATTTATGCCTTAGAGCATTTGCGCATCAAGATTATGCAGGGATTCAATGTGATCTTTTTTTTTTCTCTGCCCCAGGAATGAATGATATTAGGTACAGAAAAAAATAAATGGGTCAAGGAACAAGCATACTCCAAGATGGATTTGTACGCGGCAATTTATTCTGTCTCAACGCATAGCACCATACCGAGTGGTTAGCGAGATCTCCCCTTGTGTTCTGCATCCCCAGAACATACGGGCCAGAAAAATAAGTCACTTTTCATTACATTAAGGGTTACCTAATGTTTTCCACATGAATCAGTTTAATTCTAATTTATCACGTCAACGGGCTTTGTACAGGCTCCCCTGAAAATAAATAGAGAAACCCGTCAAGAATGGACGATCCCTCCTTTCAGCAAAGACTACCATGCCAAGATCTACACCATCTATTAATTCCAAATTGTCTTCAAGTAATCTTTCTTTCCTTATTACAGTTCTTTCTGCTCTTCATGACTGAATCTCTGGATACGTACTCATATGACCCTTTTTCCTTCTTGTATAAAAAACAACAACAAAGTAGCAACAATAAAAATGAATGGAAAAACAAAATAAAACAAAACAAAACAGAGATTTTGATATTTTAAGGTCCAAATGCAGTGACCATCACTTTGAGTGTCATTTTGAAAGATACCGCGTGCACATTAAGTTATAAGACTCAAATATAATTCAAATATTGCATCATATCTCATTGAAACTGAACATTTTCTGAGGAATATTGGTTATATATTTGAAAATGACCCGTCTCTTAAATAAAAATTCCCCGGATATCTATTTTCCACCGACGGTGTTATTAATATCCTGTACAATCACAGATCGAACACTTTCATGCGGTGAAACAGATTTTGAACCAGCTTGACTATAACAAGAGATGGGAAATGAAGAGATAGCAGATGACACTGTGGCACCGAGAAAAATCAGAAGAAAAAAATTCGCATAAAAATAACAGTTTACCATACTTATCTGTATTAAATTCGTCTCACAATATCCTGGCGTACTTGTAATTTGCTAACAAGGGCAATATTTTCCTATTGAGAGATGATGTTCTTTCAATTTCTGTGATATAAAAGCGTAGATATCAGACCATCTTCATCACAGTCAACCCCCGATTCCTCTGTTTGAATCCATTGACTTACGCCTCATTCTGATTAACCCCAAAGAGATAGAAAAGTAGCAGTAAAATTAGCAAAAGAAACAACAAAGCATCTTTTAAGGAATTACAGTAGGGGCAAATAACAAAGGCTAAAAGGTAATTTGAAACCAAAGATAAACGCCCTTGGATCGATTTGTTTATCAGCGTGCAAACTTGGCGTGATAATGGGGGGGAGTTACAGAGCCGTGAATCCTGTGATGAGGCAACAGTTTGAAGGTGTTTCACCTCAAGCCTCAGTAAGCATGAGTTGGGATGGATGGATGGACTGACGGACGGAGTGAAGGAGGATGAAAGTGGGGACGGAATGGATAGGGAGGGGAGGGAGTTTGGATCAGGAGGAGGGGAAGGGAATAAATATGGTAAGAGAGTGTCGGGGAAAGGGGGAGGGGGTTAGTAGAAGGGATGGACAGACAGAGGGAGAAGAGAAGAGGAGAAAGAGTGGATATGAGGAGGGAATCTTGGGGTGAGGAGGAGGAGGAGAAGAAAAACGGACAGGAAGAAATGGGTATAAGGGAGTACTGGTGAGAGGCAAGAATGGAGGAGGAGCCAGGGGAGGAATGAATATGAGAGAGAGTCTTAGCGAACAAAGGGTATACAGTGTGAAGGAGTGTGGAAGGAGGAGGGGGAGGATAGGTATGAATGTGGGAGGATCCTGCGTAACACGGGAGGGTGGGCAGGTCTGAGATATTCTTTTTTTTTTTTGGCTTTGACCCCTTGTATTGTAATAAATTTACACCGGCAAAGAAACAAAAATAAATATCAGAAAAT
>JBCEWB010049749.1:0-14221 GCA_039654565.1 Peronia peronii | reverse complement strand
GATAGATAAATTAATAGATAAATACAAGCATACACAGACAGACAGAATTCATAACAGATGGGGTACTAACGCGAGAAGAGATAACAATAAAGATCGAATGGACATAAACTTCTAATGAAAACAGTCACATGTCAGGAGAGGGGGACCGCTGTGTCTTTGAAGCAGGAGTGCTATCATGCCATAATTTATACCAGGCTGACATCTTTCAAACTACCAATTCGGGAAGAGGAAGGGGGAATCAGGCCTAAAAAATCAATGACTTTGCCACGGGACCATTAAATAAGCAGAGCTAAGATTCTGATGTGTGTGTGTGTTGGGGGAGGGGGGGGGTAGTGTTGTGAGGAGAGATTTTACCTCCTTTTTGTTGCGAGAAAGGACTAGCAAAGGAGTGAGGTGGGAGTGAAAAGAGGCAATTTGATGATGGGAAGGAACGGAGTTTGTCTTTTGCATTTAGTTATTTATTTATTATTATAACGAAAGAAATGTCGGAAAATTTAAACTAGAACGAACGGACAGTCTGGCGGACGAACGGACAGACAGACAGAAGGACAGACATACATAGGGATATGTGGACAGATTGATTAACAAAGAAAAAGAAACACAAATAAACACAGAAAGAGAGAGCGGCCGAGAGAGCGACAGAGAGGGTGAGAGAGAGAGAGAGAGAGAACGATCACAACAAATTACATCCAAGATTTTCTTATTTTGGTTTCTCAATGGATTTGTAATACATCATTTTCAACAACCACATAGCAACCTGGCCTAATGGCGACCTTGGGAATCTGCAGAGTCCGCTCTCTCTTGCTGCTTCCTTACCGTGAAAATTTCACACAGTCAAAACAATCAGAGCGCACAAACACACTGAGAAAACAACAGATTAGTAAATTCACTACAATTCGGCCGCCGCCTTGGAATGTAAACAAGTCTATGCACTTTTGTAAATCAATGTGTGTGTGTGTGTGTGTGTGTGTGTACATGTGTATGTGTATGGAAATGTGTAGGGATGTGTGAAATCTCTGACAATCGAATTCATCATAATGCTGATCTGATTACCAAATTCTTTGGAGTACATTAACCCTCTGGCGTCTAAAAGTAAAAGAGTTCATATTTCTAGCGAACATTTCAGTTCTTGTGTATAATTAAAACTGGCAAATCCACCATAGTTAGTTACCAGGCATACAGATAGATTAGACTAATTCTTAGATTAATTGTACTTCTATGAAATACTTCCAGCTTGCTTGTGAAAACAATGAAATGCTGCGTCCCATATCGTATTATCCAGGAGGAAAAATACTGTGGTTAGTCCAAGCATGTTTCTGCCTGAGCACCAAAGATGATTTTATAATTATTGTTTTTTAAGCCTGGATTAACGAAACAAATATTTTGACATAGTAAGTCAAAACATAATGTGAAAAGAAGAATTCAAAGATTCTGATGGATAAGTAGTGAATTTAGATATATGAACCATGCATTCCTACACGGAGAGTCATAACAAAATGTGTAGAGAAGAATTAAGAAATTCTGGTGGAGAAAGGGTTAATAAATAAAGGTCTTGTTTTTGAGGTTGTTCCAAGGCGAATCTGACATTTATCCGAAGCACTCGGTTATCCCATTGTCAATTACAGGCATTATACCATGACATTCGACTGTCTATTTCTCAGGATTTTGCACGGGAAAAGTGCGTTCGTCCCCAGCTAATGACATCATTTCTCCATCACTAATCCTTATTCACCTCCTCTCCCATTCCTTCGATCACTATATTCTTCCTAGATGATGAACGAAAAAAAAGGTGGATAGAGTGATAAACAAACAGACAGACAAGATATATAGATACAGACTGCTAGACACAGACTGCCACACACACGCATACATACAGACAGACAGACAGACAGACAGACATAGTGACTGACAGTCTGACAGACAATCACACAGATAGACAGAGACAGCCAGCCAGAGACGGACAGACAGAAAGAATAAACATCGACAAACAGATCGACAGATAGACGGGCAAACTAAATCTCAAGTCAGACCGCTATATTGTCCCCAGCACGACATGTACATGTTATCGTGATGTTTAAACATCGATGCGACAGTATATTTACCGCAACGAAGAAAACATTATCACAGGCGTAATTAGACAGCAGTGTGGCGTAAAAACACAAGAAGACTTGTTTTCACAAAGCAGTCATCATAAGTTTTCATTGTAAAACTGCACATTCCTTGCGTTCCCAGGGAAAGTTTAGTACAACATCGTGACAACCTAAGTACCACACTGCACATAACATTATCAAAGGCGTAATTATACACCCCGCGGCATAGAAACATAACATGACTGCTGCTAAATCATCATCATAATTATATGTTTTCATACGCCGTAAGCATAAACGTTCATCGTCATAAAAGATCCCCATGTCTCCATGGAAATTTATCTTCTTTTCGCCCCTCTATTTATTTTCTGTGTAACCATTCGGAGTTTCTATTACTTAGAGGCAAAATAAAAAGAGAAACTTTTGAAAATTTGTCCTTTTTTTATCACAGCAACAACGACAACAACTAACAGAACAACGACATTATCATCAACAACAACGATGTAAACAACATCAACAAGAACAATAACAACAACAAAACAACAAGGCAACAATGTCTAATCCTAACATTCTGAACACAAAATATTGTTATAGTCTGGTATTAACAATAAATTTCCAAATTGTAAAGAAAAGTATGTGGTTTTTGATAATATGTCAGTTGACAACACAACTCATAATTACTTGTATCTTTGAATGTGAGTAGGAAAACTCGGAAGAATCAGAACAATTTATCTACCGCATCAGGGGCTCAATGCGATTTTCCCAGTCTCCATTCTCACCGCCGCCTCAGAGACGCTCGTCTGGATACGTTTTTTTTTTCCAAGGGTAAAAATAGAAATATTTCTCTGGATGCAATCACTGTGCATACTTCTCCGTCCCGTCTCAGTCTCGGCGCCGTCTAGTTTTCCTGTAAAGTCAGTCCAGTCTCCAAAACACACACACACACACACACACAAACACACACACACTCTAGGGACAAACACTGTGCATCCACCTGCGATTGACTTCAGTCTGGTTTCATGTTCTCTCATGTAAAACCTCACAGTGTTCCTTTCTATTCTAGAGATGGGAGCGACGTGACTGAATAATTAGACGGAGCCGAGACTGAAGCGAACGGACACAGATGAACTGTGTTTGCATCCTTAAAGCTGATGTCGGAATTTAAAGTTTCCAATTTGAATAAATTGTTTGTTTGTTTGTTTGTTTTGATTCATCAAATGCTTAGTCAGCATAATAAAACATAGAAGAAAGAAGAAAACACAGACGTGTCCTATTTCTTGAAGAAAAACGTACAGCGCCTTAATTGCTTATCTACCGAGTAGCTTTTCAAAAATAGAAACTTAATAAGAAGTTTCAGGCTTGCAAATTAATGGCCCGATATGCAAGTTCCTCATCAAAGGCGATGCGGCTAAAAGCCATGTCTATTAATTTACATCCTACTTGAAAGAGCTTCGGTCTCACTTTGTCATTTTTCGAAACTGCTCAGGGAATTAATCTAATAAAATGAAAAGTGCCACTTCATCTATTTCTACATTCAAAAGTTAAACATTGATGTGCTAGGTGATATGAACTTTCCTTCCTGATGGGTCTTTAAAATTGCATGCGACGCCGAACATGTTCCATACACTATTCTTGAAGGACCTAGAAAGAAAAGGGAAAAATTTCCTTCATCAATGCAGTCTAAATAAGACTGCAAGCTGCACTTCATTTGAAGATGTCTTGTTTGGGGCTACATGTAGCCAAAAGCTTAACCCGATCCAAAACCTTATCCCTAATGAACACATTTTATTTGTGTGACAGAACTTCTAAGAATTCAGGCAACAGCTGCATGTAGACGTAGTTTCTTGTGTGGTTTATGGGGAAATTATGTTTTAAAAACAGGATTTATTTGTAAATATTTGTTGAGGTTAAATTCAGATCCTAATCCTAAAACTATTCCTATATTATCCTTGATCCTCTCGTCTTTACACATTTACGAACTCATTTCCAGCTTTCAGAATTTCCCCCACACATCTTCTCCGGTACGAAAAGAAATTATTTTTCGAATAATATCTTTGAGAATTTATCTTAACAGAAACACGGCAAAACTTTATATTCTAGTCTTTGAAACTGCACAGCAAACTTATGTTTGAAGTCATCTTGACAATATCCCCCCCTCCCCCCCCCCCCTCCACACACACACACACAAAAAGGCAGAAAAAGATTTTAAATTGATGAGCATTAGCGATGCATGCACCTTCAAGCTTTCAATCCCATTTTCATATTAAAATACTTCATCTGTTTATCTCGAAAACATGCAGCTTTTAATGTGGAACTAAAAGGGAAATTTAATCAGATAAAATGTACATACTCATGCAATGCACAAAATCTTTCAGAGCAACACAAAGAATCTTTGAGAGTTTCAATAACTGGGATTATTTTTTAAATTTCTTTGATTACGTTGTAAGAACCAAGGAAAGAAGATTCTAACAAAATTCCTGATCTTGATTACAAGTTGTCCTGTGATTTCTTTCTAAGTACTGAAATCCAATAGAATGCCAATTCTTTATATACAGATTGTGAGAGCAGCGCGTCCAAACAAACACTAAAAAAGAGACGTCACGAATAAAATACGATAGAATAACGTGACAACTCCGCAAAGATGCAGCTAAAGAAATTACTTTTGTAATATTGTAGTGTTCATGTAATTATAGGCGTGTTTTCCTCTTCGTTCTGCACAGTGTAAAGTCTTCGCCCTATGCTTTTCTGCCCGACTGGTGACCACAGGTTGGAAAACTTAATCTGTTGATGGAATATTGGAACAAGCTGCAAAATGGCAAAGTGATTTCACATTCAGAAAAACACAAAACCTATCATTTTGTTTTCTAAAAGCAGGTATGTTATTTCAAAGTGAAATTAAATTTTTCACGTAACAAGAAAACGAGTACCAAATGTTTTCAAGCGCAGCCTCAGAATAAGCAAATTGTTTGGAGAAAGCATCCTACCTCACCCCCACCTACCTCTTTTCCCAAGCGAGCACGAATTTTCTATTATTTAATTTTGCTCCCTGAAACGAACAGTGTATTCCTGAATACAAAACTCTTGGTACTGAAAAGGACGAGAGACAAATGAAATAAAAAAGAAGAAAATAGTCGAATGTACACATCACCTGTCATTTAGAAGTGGGACCACAAAATCTATTGACAGAGAAATACTCTTCACCACGACAACTCACTGATGTTTTACTTGCTCAAAAATATCTTGGACGTCTCATGTGAACTGACTACCATTCCTGAAGTCATCCACAGTATAAATCATTCAGATCCCCACATCGCTTAGGGAAGTCTCTTCGATTCATATTGTGAGTGTATTTAGTAGTCAAAACCTTAATAACCTCAACACTGCAACACACTACCACCACTGCGGGAGAAAGTTTTCCTTCGCATGTTTGCCAGGTAACACCTGAATCTACTCAGCCGTGTCCACAGCCTGAAGTACCTACAGTTACTGTGTTCAGTTCTTTTTCTCTTCACCCCGTCCCTTCTCGCCCCTGCGCCTACCTTTCCACATGTTATCCCGACTGCTATCTTAGCATACTACTACTACTACTACTACTACTAACCACTACTAACTAACTAACTACTACCACCAACTACGACCTACCACTAATTACCACTACCTACCACCACCTACCACCACCTACCACCACCTACCACCACCTACCACCACCTACCACCACCTACCACCACCACCACCACTACTACTACTACTACTACTACTAATAATAATTATAATTATAATAATAATAGTAATAATAATAATATTTCCGGCCTTTTTCTCCTAGCTTTTAGTTTGTTTTGTCCGCTGTTCAGTTTTTTTTTTTGGTCCAGTTTTGCGATAATTTTACTTTAAAAATAAACAAATCAATATCTTAGTGAGATGGCTACAATTTCAGATATAAAAAGACGGATGAGGATCCTAATGTTATATAGCAGTGTTCCAGTCTCACTCTTTCTGTCAGCTGTTAGTTTTCTATACTTTTGAGCTTACTTTTACTCGTTCTCTCTATCCCACCTCCCACCTCCCCACCCCCCTTCCTTACTTTCCCTTTTCCCTCTTTGTCTCCTGCTTCTTATCTCTTCTCATCCTTAACTTCTCTCACCACTATATCTCTCCATTCTCCCCTCCTCCCCTATATCTCTCATTATCCTTGTTCCACCCATCTTTCTGACAAACACCAGCAGTCCCTCATTTCGTCCTCTTCTCATCTTTTTTTCATGCCAACTCTCCTCCCACTCTTGTATCCCACCATCCTTTTTTTTCTTCCTTCTCTCATATTCTTCCATTCCACCCAACTCCCTCTTACGTCTATCTCACCGTCTGTATTTTCTTCCTTCTCTCGCTTTCTTTCACTCCACACTCTCCCCCTTTTTCTCTGTATCTCTCATCGTCTTTATTTTATTTCTTATCACCTTACATCTCTCATGCACCCTCCTACTTCTCTAAACCGTCCTTGCTTGACCTCCCTCTCTTTCTCTCTCATAAGCACCAACATGTTGCCGATTATGCTAAATCCGGGAACCATTAGTCAGTACAGGACACATCTGTAAACCATTGCAGCTCATAGGCCGTGAATCCCTTTGAAAGGTCACCGTCTAGCTTGATCTGATGAGCACGCAGCCCAGGTAAGAGTTTCATCATTGAGAACTCATAACCTGATTATTCTCTCCATTACAGATTACCGGAGCTAACTTATATCCAGCCATTTCAAACAAAAGTGTTTCTTTCGCGGAGATTTGGACTATTTGATGCAAATAATTGCAAAATAGCGGAGATTAAAATGTGCGTGGGTTATCATCACTATCCCCGTCACCCTTTTCATGAACTGAAGAAATCCGCTGACAGCGATCTTCCAAGAATATTTGCTCTGGAACATAGGCTCCAAAGGCTGTATAATATGTCATCTTTCTGTCCATATTTCTTCAACAGGAACTACTTACACGTTCAATCCATGAAAAGGAGGACGAGGCAACGTGGTTTTTGGATGATCCTCCTCTGACTGTTTAAGTTACCTCAATATCCCTGGCAGGGCCTTCAAATGTATATTCTTACAGACATATAACATATACGCTCACAATAACAGTGTGAATGTCTTAGCAAGAGACACCCACAATAGCTCAACAAAAACAACATCAACAACAACAGCAACAACAACAACAACAACAGCAGCAGGAGCAGCAACAACTGGTATAAGAGAAGTCAATATGGACATCGGAGCAACAACTTATTTGGACTATTTTATTGACTGTGTTGTAACTGAGACAGAAATGACTGATATGATTTCAAATCTTCTTCTGTATCTCTAAGTACATCTACCAAAAAAATATTACGGTTCACCGTGATATTTCAGAAAATCAAAATAGAGCACTCCCCAATCTCTTTGATATTATATTTCATGCTATACAGTTCACGCAAACAAATATTAACCTGGTTTGCAGTGCATATCCAAGAGAAGACAACATGCATCCAATAAGGTTTCAATAAGGGAGCTCTTAGCTGTTTGAGGGGCGCTAATAAAGAAAACGAAATGCAGAATTAATTATAGCTCGCAGGTTGGAAAAGCCTTATAAGGTCCACGCTCCAAGGCAAGAAACAGCCATGCATAGAAAAAACTAATTTCGTTTCTCTGCCCTCCTCGTATCTGTGGCCCTCATAATCAGTTATATTGCTGCTGATAGAATTACTGCTGATGTCATCGTCTAACTTTTCTTTCACATCTTCGTAAGACTAAAAAACAGCAACAACAACAACAACAACAACAACAACAACAACAAAAACTCCCCAAATCTCCTTCATGTTTTTCATGAACTTTCTTCTACTTTATTATTTTTTTTCGCACTATTTTTGAAGCCCTTTCCATTCTTGTATGTCTTGTTGACAGAATCTGCCCTTTTCTTTTCTTTTCTTTTTTTTTTAAAGATCAACACTTATTTCAGTATCAACTGAAAGCACAGACCACCAGAAGCACAGAGACACAAATCTAATGTATACGAAGTCATACATCGTGTCTAGCGCCATCGCCATATTTTATGGACTGATTGCTCTATTTCAACAGAATACACGGAATGGAATCGAAAATAAACTAAAGTCATACCAACACTATTTTATTGTGTATATTATGGATATAAAAAAAAGAATAATCATAAAATGTTTTTGTTTTCGTTATCATAGTTTCGTTTTCCCCCGGTGCATCCTTTCAATGCAAAATGGCAATCATAGATTAGTAGAACAAATCAAGAAAGCGATTGACAATATCTATAGTATAACCTTAGTCTTCTCTCTCTCTCTCTTTCTCTCTCTCTCTTTCTCGTTCTTTAGCAGTAAAACCATCACTATTCACTTTTACACTACTGTTGACCATCACTACCACACAAATTCATTTCTTCAGCTTTCTTCACCTCCTTTTCCCTCTCTGCTTTACGTCATCAAACTTGATGCGCTATTAAATAAAAGCCTCACGGAACCCAATGCTCAAAGTTTCTACAGGATCAATGTTTGAAGACCAAGACTATTAAGTAATGCAATGCACTTTTCTTCACGAGCTGCCAACACTTGCACCTACAGAGATTTACCAGATGCTCAAACTGTAACACAGATGTTAAGTCTTCAGTGTCATATTTCTGTCATACAAACATGAAGATGAAAGCTCCAATGCGTCCACAAAACACATCGTTGATGATCAAACGAGCGTCGCGCCTACCCCATGTGCTTACAAACGACTGCAGGCACCAGCAAACTGCGCACCTTTACACACCTGATTCAGATGTGAAGTGCAAGTACCGTCACAGCGAATGCAACTTCAGTAAAGCATGAAATGCTGCTGGCAGTCAAATCCAGCCATAAATTTGTTAGAAGTTTTGCTACTACACTAATGCCGACTGTGTGGAACGAATTACACTACTATCTACAATTTGAAAACATATCAGCCGCCAAGAAAGCAAAAATAAATGTCTATTAGATATAAACGATCGGAACACACAAGAAGGACAACATAAACAGTAATAATGACAACATTTACAGCCGCATTGACAATCATCATCATCATCATCATACCTGTCCTGTTGTAACCACAACTCTCCCTTCTCTCCCCTCCCCCCCCTTCCCCCAAAGGCAATAGATTCTATCACAACAATGAATGAGCAAGCGAAATACAATACTAGATAAACAATAATAAACAAATTACATTGCCTGAGAGTAACATTATGGCACTGTAACGTGTATCACTACTACATTTTCGCTTGATATAATGTATTAAAGAAGAGAAATCCTTAGTTGTGATCAGGCATCGAGAATAATACATTTTCACGATTACTAATTTTTATACAACAGAAGAAAACAACAACAACAACAACGATGACAACTAAAAACAAACAAACGTGCAATCTACTAAACAAACAAATGACCTTACACAAGTTTCTCTGAACTCTCAGGTGGTTACCAGTCGCGCATCAACGGCGCTAATTTGAGCAAAACTTCAACGGTCGATTGGCATGCCTGTGCTCACTTCTATCGACGCCATGGTTGCCAACACACGTGACCTCGCCAAGTCTTGCCTGGCATACAGATTGGCATAGTTTTGCTAATGAAGCACAGCAAGTCACAGCCACAGACTCTGATGGAAAGATCTGGGCCGGGCCGACTCACTTTCACAAAATGCCTTTTTCTTTTCGAAACTGTCAAAAAAAAAAAAAAAAACCTTCTGGCTTGCGGCTTCTCTTTCACCACACGGCGAACAAAAACAGGATTTCAGAAGATGAAGTAACATAAAATTTCTTTCAATATTGTAAAATGTTAAATTTGAATGTTTGAGGAAATGATAATACATTTTCACAGTCACTCAATTTACTTCCACTCGCTAGGTGGTTAAGATATAAAACAAACAAAACAAAAACACTTTTTCTCTCTCAAATACGTTCTATGGCAAATTCTGAAAATTTCAGGGTATAATAGATAGTGTTTTTTTTTTCTTTGGTCATGATAAATTTTTTTCACATTCTTTTTTTTCATCTACTTAACTAAGGGAAGTAATTTGACTGAAAAAAAAAGCTCATTAATGACTGAAAAAAAAAAAAAAAAAAAGCTCATTAAACTTTGATTAAGAGAGCGTTTTGTCAGAGTCAGTGGGGGAGTCAATCTCAGTGGCTTTGAAAATCCAGACATTTCCTGGAGATCTGGTTGGAACCAATGATTGTTGTCTTCTACCTGACTGCACTCTTAGAAAGGCATGAACTTGTCAGTGACGTGGGCGAGATCAAAGAATGTTCGGATACTTCAAAGTCATACGGAATCTGACATACATCTCTTACAAATAAAATCTGAAAAAAAAAAAAACAATAAAATAATAAAAATATACTCTAATTGTAACCACAGGGTTTTACGTGATCATTTCAAAGTCTTGAGTCGTGGCAAAAACTGTATAACATTTTGTTCAAAGAAAAAACAATGCGAACGAACAAATAAACAATCAAATATATTGACACACAAGTATATCTCAGTTGCAAGTTGGATGTTGACTTTGGATTAACTTAAAGCAATAATAATAATAATATTAATGACAAGATCACTAACATTTAGTTGATCAAGGAGACAAAATAATCAAAACATTTGCGCTGGGAGAGTAAACCACAATACTTCAAAGTCTAGATTTTTCAACCACGGTAGCCATTCGTCCTTCATGGCTGCATTTCCTGAGCAAACGTTATTTCTTTCAAAAATTGAGGCAATTTTTATTTCGAATCAAAATGTATTATTAATCACTTGGGATTTCGGCATAAATCCTCCCCCTCCCCTCCCCCTTCCCTGTAGTTATTTAAGGCGGACATGTTTACGTGTGTGTGCACGCGCATATGTGTGTGTGTGTTAGATGTGACTGATGATAGCTGTAGAAATGGGGATGGTTTTAAAAAAAAAAGGGGGGGGGGTAGATTTTAATAACAGACGATGCTTATACAGGTATATATAAAAAAAAAAGAAAATGTCCGTCCCAAAATTCGCTACAGAAAAAAAAAAAGGTCAGCCTGAAAAAAATTTCAACTGTCTTAAGACATGTCCGTCTCGCTCCTTAACAATAATTATGAGAAGTTGGTTTAATTCTATAATGTCTTCAGTTAGTATCTGGTGAAGAGAGATGTTGTACAATATTAATGCCATGGGAGTAATCCTTTGAATAAATTTTCCCTTTCTCATGTGCTGAAGCGTCTGATGTAATAGTGTGAAAAAAAGATCAATCTAAAAATTTCGGCTGTAACAAAATTTTCAAAATCTGGAAATATATTTCACACGCGTGTTTGTTTACCTGTCTATCAATCAATTCGTTTTTTTTTTTTTTCAGTCTATGATCTTCTCCTTTTTCTTCTTTCTCTTTCTCCTCTTAATGTTGTACTTCTTCTTCTTCTTCTTCTTCTTCTTCCTCCTCCTTTTCGTATTCCTCTTCGTATTCTTATTCACTTTCTTGTTTTTTTTTCCTTCTTACTTCTTCTTCTTCTTCATTATCTTCTTCGTTTTCTTCTTTTTCCTTTTTTCCCCCTTGTTTTTCTCCTCCTTTTTCCTTTGTCTTTTTCATTTTTTTCTTCTTCTTATCTCTCCTTATATTCTTCTTCTTCTTCTTCTTCCCCTTTTCCCTTTCATCTTCCGCCTCTTCTTGTTTTGTTCTCTAGGAAATCCCCGAATTGGGATTGCTGCTACATCTGTCAATATACAGCATAGCAAATAATACGATTATTTAAAACTAAGATAAAAATGTTAACATCCTCACTAATCTGTATTTCGTATGTCTTCACCACATTTTTTCATCATTCTTAGTTCTATTTCCAACTCCCAATCGTCCATTCTTAAGCATGTTCCCTCTATCACACTGTATGTCCACCTTTCTTTCTCATCATATACACCCAAATATCGCTGCTCACCATTAAGACAAACATACAAAAATCGCGTACATGTTCACCAGTTGCAGCTGGGAAAACAGCCATGCAACAGAAGGCAAGAAGACGTTCATCCTCTGGTTATCAAGAAAATAAGAAACGACGACGAAAACATCAATTTCGTAAGCTTAGGCTTCGATGCCTGCCAGTTTGATGTAAAACCTGGCTTACGACTGATATAGGGTAGACTTCATTTTTGAAGCCTAAAATCTGCAAATTTCTGTAAATTTTCACACTTTTCCTTCATGTAATGCATCACATACCATATCTATCCATTCACCCATCCATCCATCCATCCATCCATCCATCCATCCATCCATCCATCCATCCATCCATCCATCTACCTGTCCTGTAAATTTTATCTTTCAACATATCCTGCCCGCGATAAATCGCCTAGCTCAGTAGGACAAGGATCACTATTTCACCTATAAGTACCGTATCAGTCTTACATTGCAATCTACATAGCAAAAAACACATTTCTTTGTTCTTGGTTCTAATCTCAGAATACCGCCTGTGATTGTCACCATTGACACCTAGACCATCTCACTTATACATCAAACCATCTCCTACATAACGGTTGTTTTGCAATAACCACTATCCCCCTTTCCTCTCCACCTCGTTTTTATTTCCCGCTGTTAGAGTTACTTATTCCCTTTTGTTCATGGGAGAAACTTCATAGGTCATTGTCAGTGGTATTCCTGTATACAATATGATCAATTAGCAGGTTGAGGCCTGCTGGTCTGACATATATAATGTTGCCACAGACCTGTATCAGGGATTCTCAAGGTAATTCACTTCTTGTACCCTACGGACAAGATAATGAGCCACCTTTTTTTTTTTTTAGCAAGCCAAGTTCCAAGTATAAGTATTATAATGAGAGGAGAATATCACTTAAGATCTAGCTGTTACGTGAAAGGATAAGGCAAAAGAATTATACAAAAAAAAAGTATGACGATGAGAAAAACAAAACATTTTCATCATGCAGTGACTTCTTCAGAATTTTCAGTTACAAAACAAAACTATATTTTGCTCTTTCTTTACAACGTTATATAATATACTTTTGTATACGACGAAGGGAAATAATTTGGTTGATGGTCAAAATATCTCATTTGGAGGGTAAGATTATTTCCATACTGAAACTCTAAAAATATTATTTTGAGTCTCAATCTCAACAATATTGGCATTTTTCAATTTCCAACGATCATGATGTAGTAGCTCTGTAGGCATCTTTTGCGTCGGACCTTTCCTTTCTCTCTCTTTGCTTTGTTTCAGTCTACTTCTGGGGTAAGTGATTCCTCCTGCTATGCCAGGCCTTGCCACATCGCCTGCTATGGTTTCTAATCCACGGGATCAAATCCCAAGGTATTTAGATCTCTATAGCACGTATGTACGTACCCAAGCTGTGGTTTACTTCTGAAGCTCCCACACTGCACTAACTCTCCCGAGTGGAGATGTTTCTGTCCGAATGAAGGTGATAATCGTGCTTTGACATGCTTCACTTTTTCATGAAACGTGTGATGAACACAAAAGAGATTCGATATTTGGTTAGCAAAAATTTTCACTCAAAATGAAGTCACTTCGCTTGTTTATAAGCAGCGGATAAATATTAACAAAAAACAAAAAACTATCGATCCACAGCCGAGAAACTGACCTTCAAGTAGGCGAATATCATTCTCATGAGGTCTGGTTGAGAATAACCTGGCCTGGAGATAATTGCAGCTTACTCGAAAGCACCAGACTAGTTCTATCAATTTCCTACTCTCAGCGCCTCTTGGGTGGTATTTTGGCCAACTAGCCGTGGTATTAACCTGGCCCTCTAACATCGTGTTTGCTACAACCAGCTAGACTTAAGGTCAGGGAAGATCGCTCTAAGTCTAGACAAATAAACCGATATGCAGGCAGAAAGATAGAAAAGTAAGATAGACAGACAGACAGACAACAGAGAGAATAATGAATAGTTGGATGGATGGGTGGGTGGATGGATAGATGGATGAATGGACAGATGGATGAATGAATGGATAGACAGCTAAATAAACAAATGGACAAACAGATGATGGACAGACGGAGGGATAGTCTGATGGATAAATAAACAGATAGGTAGATAGATAGATAGATAGATAGATAGATAGATAGATAGATAGATAGATAGACAGATAGATAGATAGACAGATAGAT
>JBCEWB010049738.1:0-11125 GCA_039654565.1 Peronia peronii | reverse complement strand
CAGTGTCGGTATGATCTATTTCTCCATTCAACAAAACATCCATCCATCCATCCATCCATCCATCCATCCATCCATCCGTCCGTCCGTCCGTTCGTCCGTCCATCCGTCCGTCCGTCCGCCCGCCCGCCCAACCAACCAACCAACCAACCAACCAACCGACCAACCAACCAACAACGGTCTATCACTGAAAGTGCCCTGTCCATCAACTGATCTCGGCCTGCCTGTCAGTGTCTCAGCGTAGATCCCATCCAATGCCTATCTGTCGTGTTCCTCGAACTGTTTAATTACTCCTCCCGGGCCCTAGAGAAGAACCTACTTACCAATCAATGAGGGGATGTCTAACTTCATTTGGGATCTTCCCTCCAGTGTCCAGGAGTGTCCAGCTCGTCAGTTCTTGTTGATTTTATCTGTTTGTTTGTCCAGCTGACCTATCTGTCTGTCTGCCTGTTCGTCTGTTTTTTTTTTGTTTTTTGTTTGTTTGTTTGTTTGTTTGTTGTTTTTTTTTTTTGGTCTGTTTCTCTTGCGTAGAAATTTAAGAGATGGCAGGCCTCAACTATAGCGCTCTCTAAATCGTTTCATTGTCATAATTCCTTTTTACTTCATCTCCTCCCCCCCCCCCTCTCGCCCCATACTATTCCTCTTGGAGGGATCTATTGCGTAAGCTTAGGTGCCTGAACAAAGACATCCTAATCCTTAAATGGAAACAATGGAGACATTCCAGATGGAAAAATCTAGGATTTTCAGTCAGTATCCTCATTGAATTGGTTTTGTAGAATTCACATCTTTTTTTTTTTCAGTGCATCTTTTTGTTAGTCCGTATGCCTGTACAGACACCATCCTCCAATCCTTGACAGTGGGGAATTCGATACTCACCGACATAGCTCTGAACATGAATGGTAGCTTGGAGTGCAGTTCCGTGGCTCCTTTTATTTTCTTCAATCGGTCAATGTCCGTGCATGTATTGCTCATGAGTCTCCAGTCGTACATAATCGTAATGTGGTCTCATTGTGAACTTTGGCCGTTATGTACCCCAGTCTCTAATCATGAAAAAAGATCTTGAATTTCTCAGTCATCTGGATTTTGTTTTGTTTTTTGTTGTTGTTTTTTAATATTTTTTTTTTACAAGTGTTTGCCTGAATACCTGAAATTGTAAGCATGATCTCCAGTCTTTTACACATTTCAATTTCATTCCGTAATAAAGGCCTTTGACTACGCCCACATATACATCTTTGAATATCCTGGTATTTCCAGTTCGATGATATCCTTCTTCTTCCCCCCTCCCCCCGAGGAATTAATCAGATACTGGCCAACCTCATTAAAGTCGGGGTCTAGGGTTCCTTCAGTGGGGCTCCGGACGGGTCCACTTTCCGTAGCCTAAAGGGTGGACCGGTCATCTCCCCCCTGCCCCTCTCTTCCCACCAGTCCTTCGTGTCAATCAATCCCTGTCATCCCAGTCCTTCATACTGGTCAGTTTTATTTGTGCTCGTCTTTGCACTGTCATACCCACTGAGAAAAAAGATAGAAGATGAGAAGAGGAATTTGAGTTTGGGAGAAATGAGATTAGAAATTTAATATATTAACCCTGTAACTGCCTGATCCCAGATAAGTATAACTTAAAATGTCTAAATCAATCTTTTATAATGAAAGTCTTATCCAGTTACAAGACCCGTCGTCACAGCCGTTCTGCTATCTAACCAGCAATAACCGACAGGGGGTTACTTGTTTCTTAAAAGACGAGACAATAGAGTATCTCTATGAAAGCATTTGACATTGATATGGGTAATATTACATTTACTGATCTATGACTTCAGTTTTGCTGTTGTTGTTGTTGTTGTATCATTGTTTCAGTCTCGAGTGGTAGTAATAATAACGATGGACTAAGGGTATCCCAGAGCAAAAAAATCTTTTTAGAAAACTATTAGAGATTCATTTCCTCCTCAAATCTGTGCTTTCTATGACCATTATTTTATTTTCTTTATCCCGATTCTTTCCTCTGAATTGCATTGAATTCATTTCGGTAACAGAGATGCAGTAGTAGTCGTTGACCTAAAGATTACTGTGTTAGGTAAAACTACAGTATCATGTCATGAAACAATCGCCCAGAATATTCACTGATTCCTCTTGAGGCTGCTCAGTTTAAATGCTGGCAGTGGAAATCTGTCAGCTTTTCAAGGGATCCGATCTCTTCATAGGTGTACAATTTATCATTGCTCTTACTTTGTTTAATGATTTTTTTTTATTATGAACATTCGACCATTTTGCACAAAGAAACTCCCAGCATTTTGTGTTTGGTGATACTGAGATACTCTCTCTCTCTTTCTCTCTCTGGCTAGCTCTCTCTCACTCTTTCTGTCTCTAGCTCTCGCTCCCTCGCTTTCTCTCTCTGGCTAGCCTTCGCGCCCGGTCACACCAACTTCCTTTTTGTCCATCTCATGTCTCTCTTTCACTGTTTTCCTTTGCCCAGCTCTCTCTCTCACTTTCTCTCTCTCTCTCTCTCTTTCACCTGCCTTTGGCACGTCTCCGATGCAACTTTGCATTTCATCGGTTTATATAAATATAACATTTCGAATGCGGTAGCAATAAACTTGAGAAAGTTACACGTATTTACCTGATTCACTTTGGCACGGGCTTTCTGAAAGATCGAACGAAAAATATAATACGTGCCAACAGTTTGGCAGGTTCAAGGTTGAGTGTATACAGATTGTAGCTTCAGGAGTTCCTGCCTCCAAAATTGAGTCTTCCTCGATGATAGACACTTTTGACGGCAGAACGAAGAAGCAATCGTCATGACTAGTTAAAGTTCCGTTCTTGCAGTCCGGAAATAAGTGGGAGAAAAGGGAAAAAAATGCGTAGATGTAGATAAGATGGATGGCTCTTGTTTTGTTTTTGTCTACCAGTTGTGCGAACTGTTGACAAAAGAAGATGGAGTCGCTGCAGAGGCTGGCAGTTTATGATGACGAACTGATACCCGGAGTTGCCATATTCTCCCCGGCATAAACAAAACAAAATCAGAACAGGTTGTGTTTATTGAAAACTCGGGACCTAGAACGTTAAGCCATGCTTCTCTGCGTCGATCCTTACCTTTTTTTTTTTTTTTTTCCTCTTCGATATAAATCTTGTGTTTTTCCAAGGATTTGCTGCAGGGATATGCATGTATGTTGCGTGCGTGTGTGTATGTATGTGTGTTTCCCTTTTGCCTTGCCCTAAAAATGAAATTTCAGGATAACCGGGGAAAAAAAAAACAACATTCGATCGATTTTTATTTAGTGTGATAGATTCCAGACATTGTAAAGCCCTGCTCGTCGACAGGGGGCTTGTTAGGTATAAACATTTCTTCTCTCTCAGTCGCTGCTTCTCTCCATCTTCCAGTGCAAGTTCCTGCTAATTATTTTAGGGAGAAGGGATTATTGCAAGTCTGCCTCCAGAGGTTGTTTTTCTTTCTTGTTTTTTTCCTCCCACCAGCTGCAGTTTTAACAAAAAAAGCGAAATTTTGAACGAAACAAAACACAATTTTTGCCGGAGACTGAGGGAAGAATGCAGCAGGCTGCTTGATGAGGGATGCGCTTAGCTGTATGGAAAAGCACCGGTAAATAAATTTCACAGGTGTTTTTAATGTAATTATCATAATTTTATATGGTGACCTCTCCTGTTAGTCTTTAATTACATCCAGTTTTTCTTCAGAAGCTCAGTTATCCCTCTGCCCCGCCTTGCTCCTCTTTTATCAGTCCCACATTCTTCAGCGCTCCCTCCTTCTTGCCCCCACCCCGATCTCATTCTCTTCCCTCTCACCCTCCCCCGTCTCTTTCTCTCTCTCTCTCTCTTTCTCTGGGTATATGTGTATGCGCTCCTCCACCTTCCTCTCACTTACCCACTTCCTCTCTCTTTGTCTCTCTATTTTCTCTCCATCTTTTCACTCTTTTCCTCCTCATACTACGTCTTCCTATCTCTCTCACCTCCTATCTTTCTCCCCTATCTGTCGACCCCTTTCAACTTCGTTTTCCTCTTGCCTGTCTGTCTAATCTCATCGTTCTCTCCCCATTTTTCTCTCAGTCTTTGTCTCTGGCTGCATCGTCTATATGCATTGCCTATCAGTCACTCACTCACTGACTCACTCACTCACTCACTAACTGAATCACTCACTCACTCACTCACTCAGCAACTCTCGTGTTAACTGAGCTGACATCAGTGTGAGACTAAGCACATGGCCCAGTGTTGTAATCTGCACAGTCCCTCTCCAGCAGCCGCCTGGATCACTTAACGGGAATTTCATTTGTGGCCAAGCAGTCCTGGTGAAACAAAAAGAAGCCAAGAAGACCAGAAGACTGTTGTTTGTTTAGAAATGTACTTGCAGACTTTTTCTTATCCATGATGTTTTCTCTCTCCAGCTCATTCCATCGATTGAGATGCCGATATATAATATATATATCTTTCAGGTTGGCAAGAGGCCGTCATTTGTTTCATCCTTTTCTCATATTCTCATTCATTATTATTTTTTTTTTTTCACATTCTGACACGAAGTCGTGTCCTTTGGTCTTCCTGATCAGATATGACTCCTGCAAAGGTCAGTGCGGAAGTAGGAGATTACACTCTTTAAGATGGCACGAAGATTGATTGGTGTATCCTTTATGGTTCCAAAGTTCTAATCGATTAAGATTTTCTCTTTACGGCTACACATTTTGAGACACTCTTCTGCGCGAGCAGTTTTTCACATGAACGCACTATATGCGTTTGAAGAAAACATTGGCGTCGAAAGCATGTTATGGAATTATACAGAGAATTTTTAATCTCCATTCTTCATCCTCAAGTTTTCTAAATATATTTATATAATATAAGTTGGCCTAAATAATGATTGACATATTTCGAATAGCCCACTGAAATGAACGAAACAGACAAGGAAATAACCATGAGTCCGTAACTATCATGAAATTACAGTGTTCTCCAGAGATCTTAGCTCCTGTAAAAAATTATGACAGACATACATCTTCAGGGTAGTGTGGATTCAAACATAGATTACATTATTAGGATATAAAGAAACGTCTTCTCGTCGTGGGGACGTGTATTTGTGCGTTTTTCGACATTATTCAAGAGATTAGTGTTGGATTTATTCCCTAGTTCATTGCGCATGATAGCCAGTAGCTATCAAAAAGGTTGAGTTTGGATGTCTAGTTCGATCACAGGTACAAGAAATAAGTCACATAGTTGTGGTCTTTGACCCCAATGTGGGCCAGGTGATTTCTTTTTTTTTTTTTTTTCGAAAAGGGGAAGGGGAAATGCAATAACACAGCCTCACTGACAACTCTGGAAAATTTTGGTGATGGGCATTTCTCCTTCTTATGAAATTTCACGCTACTGCTCAACATTGATTTATTGCCGTGTGTTTTGTTCACTGTTTTCCTGTGACGAATAGCTGAAAATCTACCGTCGTACTTACGCATCAGTTCAGGTAGCCGTTCATTGTGGTTACAGGCCAAAACATAAATCTAACGCCCAGAAAGGGTTGTAAAATGAGAGTTAGAGCAATCTGTAAGCAAAGTAAACGCTTGAGGTCTTGGACTCACCATCAGAATGCACCTTGAAGATTAATACTTGTTTTGGTGACAGAGTTACACAAATGATTCAGTCACTCACCTGTGGGAAGTTTATTACCTGATGGACGCCACAATACAAATATACACCAGCTGTCATTGTTCTTTTGCCAGTGCTTTGATTTAGTCACAGGTTTTCCCATTCCCTTCAGCAATGTTGTCTATCCGTATCTCTTTGTTTGGCCAAATTATAAGATAGGAAAATTGAAGAGACTCATGTATGTAATGAAATACTTATATCACACCGGTCTCCAGAGACGCCCGAGTTTATGCAAACCTGCGGCCCACACTAATGAATGACTCACCAATACCACAGAGAGAAAGAGAGCCCACCCCCAGCCAGAACTTGGCACATCGCTCTCAGAGAAGTCAGGCACCGTGTAAGATCTGGAAACTCCGGCTAGCACGGAATACCCGGACGGACAAATCGTTATGCGTCCTTGCACATCACGTCACTTGTAATTACGCCTTCTCTCGATGCCAGACTTAAGTCGTAGTTATGTAGATCTGTATGTCGCAAAAACCACACTCGAAGAAAGAAAACAACGCCAGAGCAGAAAAACATCATAGAGCGCATCAGTTCATATCAAGCAAGTCAGAATTTAATCTTTTTTTTTTTTATGTAGAGGAAATGATAATTCGAGACCTGGTAATTAGTTAATTCAATGACCCTAGGTTAATACTGTAACAAATAGAAAAAATATAATTAGCGATTTGTTCTTTATTCTCAAATATTCCAAAAACTATTTGCCTTGTCTTCATGAGCAGTTTCTTCCCGACTCCGTGCCCGAAAATAGATAGGCTAGCGATGAGAAGGTGACACAAGCCAACTTGGGAATGGGTGCAGAACCGCTTATTTTTAGGTGCATTCTTCCTGTTATCTCTTAGACACGCCGGAACTCTGTGGAACGCACACACTTGACAGGGATGCTTAACTAAGAAGCGTATGAATATGAAAAAAGAAAATGTGCTGTGTATGTTTGAGTGTCGGAAGCACTTTTGCTCACTTTGCTTTCATTTGGTAGTTGTTCAGGTCTTGCTGTGTTTCTTGCCACTTACCTCAAGCGAGATTACATGCCACAGGCAAACTAATCGGTATACCAACTGATTCTATATGTTCTCACGTTGATCGAACCCTTTATATTGTTGAGGTAGTTCGTATCCATTCTCAGTTTGTAGATGAGCATGACATAAAATAAATAAAGGTCTTGTGTAGTTTTCTTCTCCGGATAGCAGCCAGATAGGAAAGAATCGAAGGACTGATGAATATTATGGGGTGTAATAGTGCAGCTTTATTATTGACTACGGAAGGCACTCATAATTAAGAGCTGCCGAATGTAACGAGATTGTGCACCATGTTGTTCAACACCAGTTTATTGCTCTCATTTTGTGTTACTTTTCCCTGTGCATAGTGATGGGACAGGAAGGAATGGTTGATAGAACTAACGTGCTGTAATATATTGCTCGACAGCACAACATGTTGGAGAACAAAAATAGTAGTAAAGTATGTCAGATAAGACAAAGACAGTGTATATATTTGGCAGGCACATGTGGCCTTGCCTTTCATTATGCATTCTGCTGTTTTTTTGTTTTTGTTTTTGTTGTTTGCTTTTTTGTTTACTTACTGAAATCAGTAAAATGATATATAGTAAGATGGACCTTAGTCCGCGACATAAATATCTATGCTATAAATCTGCAGCAAAACCTATAAAAAGCTTATGGGCTCGAAACTACTGAATGTATCCATATGAAATTCAGCACATAACATTGTTGCATAATGATCCGTGTTTCTATTCATCCCCCCCCCCCAAAAAAAAAACTGACTTTGTTTGACGTTATTCTGAAAAGGCGATGGTGATTGAATAGTAAACTCGCGAGAGTATTTGATCCGAATTGTATGTTCGATAAAATGACGTGTTCAAAACACCAAACACGTTTTCTTTGAGTAACGTTCAGTTTAATCATCCAGAATACCAACATCGAGGTGCGCACGCTTGCCATACACTTTAAGTCGCAGGGCTGGGCAATATGGGTTTGACCTGTATTTAAAGAAATCTCTCACGAAGGCGGTGGGCTCTCTTCTAAAATTATTAGAAAAGCTAAAAATGCCCAGTTTTTTTCTGTTTTAAAACTTGAACTGTAGGGTACCGACCGAGTCACGCCAGTGAAACACCAGTACGAAATACTCTAGATTGCCATTCCGGACATAGCCCAACCAGGTGGGACAACTGTAAGAGACAGAATGGCAAAACCCAAATCAAACCAAAGCTTTCCTTTTGTCTTACATTTTACACGGCACCACAGCGTATTAGACACAACGGATCTTGTCACAATTAGCACCGTTACAAAACTGAGTTGAACTTAAACTCCAGTAATTTCATGGCTGTCGAGACAAAGAAACACATTTGGTGTAGCTTTAACCTTTTCATTTGATCAAGAGAGATAGCGATTGTCATTTATTTGTCTCTCTCCTGCCATGTAGTCTTGCCCCGAAATTGCCAGCAAAGCACGGGCCTAACTGAAGTCGCCTCCGCGATTTGTCAGTGACTTCAACCAACGATCTCTCCGCACCAACTCAGCTAATGAACCGTGGTATAATAAGACTGGGGGACTTTTGACAATAAAGACACGGGTCTGCTAATGGAAATGCAAGCCAGGAGACGGCAAAATTCTGCCGTAATACCCCGCGGCCTGAAAGCTTTTTCAGCAATTAAGCTGTCGGACCCCGCGTGTGCCTTCTCGTCACTGACTCCACTCTAAGTCGTGGTTCCTCATCCGTTTGTTTGGCTGCAGGGTAGGATAATTGAACCGTCGTGATTTCAAGAGGTGGGGCGCGGACTCAGTGGAATTCGCTCACGCTTTGACAGTGTTTTTGGGCTGTAACTTTTCGCTCTCCTTCCCACCGCCGCTGTTGTTTTTGTGCGTTCTGTCTAGTGCTTTTGTTTGTGTGGCTGTCAGATAACTCAGTTCCATCTGTCTATCGAACTCTTCCACGACCCTTTGCTTTCTTTTCATTCCTACTTCACTCCAACTTTTGGCCATAATGTGGTTCACAACTTTGTTGTTTTTTTGGCTTCCTTTTCCTCAGATGGTGAAAATACATCTGTTCTACTGCTTTGCGCGTACTGTCTTCTTTTTGGTCGTCTTTTTGTGCTCTCTCTCTCTCTTTCTCTCTTTCTCTCTCTCTCTCTGTGTCTTTCGCCTCTTCTTCTCTCTTCTCCCTCATTTCTTTCATTTCTCTTTCCTTATTTCCGTTCTCACACACTTCTTCTTTCGCGGAATTTCCCTCCATATCCCCCCTCCCTTTTTTTTTTAGGAAATGGGGGGGGGGGGGGGTTTAGAGGTGTAAAGGAAAAAACAAAGAAGAATGGGATCAGAAGTTTGCCAAAGTTATAAATGTTAGGAACAAGTATGGCGCGTGAGGGGAGATAAAATGATGAGAAAAGTAGTGGAGAGCTATAAAAAGAGAGCCCAATAATGTGCAGCGAAATGAAGGTATTTTTATTGCAGTATATACTTGGAATGAATGGAAGAATGAGGTGAACTTTATGGCAAAGAAAAGGAGAAATAATAGGGAAGTGAGATCTTTCCTGAAAGAGTAGACTGCACTTTGGGAATGCTAGCACTGTAAAGTATTTCTGATGTCTCTTCATTTACTCTTTTATTATTAAAGATTTATATCATTAGAAGAAAACTGGAGAGGTTGAAATACAACGAGATAAAGAAGGAGAGGAAAGGTGCTGATTTGCAGTCGAAGAGGAAAACAGAGAGGAGGATCTATTTTTATTTTTATTTTCTGTCCTTCAGTTGCGGAGATTCAGGTAATGAAGGTTTATGTTTCGATTATCAGGAGGAAAAGCATCAAATTAAGATAGGGAAAAGGGTCCCGAAAGGACTTCAAAGAAAGAGTATCACACCGCCGTCTTTTCTTCTTCTTCTCCTTCTTCTCCTTTTATCAAGTAAGATTTACATCTTATCTCATAGTTTTTTTCCCAGCGCCGGAAATTACACGTTTCTGGGTTTTTTGTTGGTTGGATGTGGTCTGGTTCGGAGTGGTACTGCGGGTGACTCGGTGAAGATGGGATTTAAATCTTGCGAGCCTCAAAAAAATAATTGAGAAAATAGGACAATAAATCTGTTCGCAGTACACGTAATTTGGACAGGTACCCTTCATCACATGTCTGGGGTAGGATGCTCCTCTTTGCAAGAGCTAAAGTATGGTGGGAGCACGAAGAATTTTAAAGAAAGAGAAGGTTTAAAGCCAATGCAGAATAGTAACAGCAACAGCAGCGGCATACTCGCACGCTTTTCCACGCATATCCTGGAGTCATTCATTTAACATTCCATCCCATCCATTGATTGATTGTATCATGTTGGCCAAGCATTCATTCATTCATTCACTCATTCGTTCATTCATACAATTAGTCATTCATTCATTCATTCATTCATTCGTTCTTTCATTCACTGTTTCAATCTGTACTGTTTTAACACGGCTTTCCACCCATTGACTGAAGCAATCCCGATATTTGACCTTTACCTGAACAAAGAACAGCAAAACCGATACTTCTGAACAACGCAAGACGAAACTTCTCTTTTGTCTATGTACATGTAGTATGTGTGTATGGAGGGGAGGGGGGGGGGGCAGTGGGAGAAGATAGAGAATATGGCCATCCTACTTATTTTGAGCAAGCTGTTGGATTTTGTAAGTTGAAGAAAGCCAGAAGTTTCCCGAAATAAATACATTGCCTGAAGTCATAGACGGAGGGTATATCAATGCAGGATCCTCGCAAGAACGTCCAGAATTTGTGCATCTAAGTATTTCTGGGAATGAGAGGTGGCCTCTGGCTGTATCTGCAAGACAAGAATCACTTCTTAAGAGTGTAAGCTCACGATCTTTGCCGAACACTTTAAGTGCCTAATGCTGTTATATCAGATACCTGTAGTCTTAAGTGCTGTATACGCCAACATTTGGCGTGCATTCAGAGATACTCCAGCCAGTTACATACGAACATTCTGGAAATGAGATCTTACCTGTCTCTTTCAGATACTGGAATAAAATAAAGTAGCGTAGAAGAATATGTGAAGACATTTAAAAGAAAAGAAAAAAAAAAACAAAACGATCAGGCAGAGGCGGTTTCTTAGCAGTGATCGCGATGTGTTTTACAGGAACAGGAGGGCAATAGCTCGAGTATAGATAACAAGTGTGCGTCACGCCCGGGTCTGCTTAATTCCTGCTGTTCTGCTTATTTTTGTTGTTTTGTAGTTGTTGATTTTGCGGGGAAGAGAGTTTTAAACAAATCGTGTTAACATCACATCTTTGCTGTTGTTGTTGTTGTTGTTGTTTTTCGGTTGATGTTTTGTGTTAATTAACCACCAACTTACATCCTTGATCCCGTATCGAAGCAAAAAACTTACACGGCTGTCTTGGACCTGCTATTTTAGTGGATGCAGCGTGTGCATACAAAAGTAATCTTTTTAGCGAGATTTTTTCTTCTTTTATTCCCCCACCCCCCTCCCTTTTTTGTAACAGATAAAACCTC
>JBCEWB010049727.1:0-14223 GCA_039654565.1 Peronia peronii | reverse complement strand
ATGACGGTCGCACTATTAAGTAGCGAGTCACCTGTTGTATATATACCACCATTGCAGGACTAGAATTAAGGGGAAGTGAGGTACTCTATAAATGAATGATTGAATGCACTGAACCTCTGATTTTTCTCTTGATTGAGTTTCATCTGTTTACTAATCAGAAACAAATAAAACAATATATTTAAAATTTTTGTGTTTGTTATTCACCCATTGGATCTGTTTGGTAACGAAAAGACAGAAATGAGTGCAATAGATTTGGAAGGTATCATTGCAAAATAATGTTACTTTTTTTTTTATCAGTGCTATTGTTTTTTGCAGATATCTGTTTAATTGTGGTGAGGGAACCCAAAGACTTGCAGCTATGAGTAAAGGGTAAGTATTTTTTAATTTATGAATTATTAATTTGCCATTTGGGTTTTAAAATAATTCATGAAATAATTAATAAGTATGTAGGCAGTATGACCAGATTTTTTATGCATGGTACTTTGCTGCTGTTGACCTCTTCTAGATGATAATTCTACCCAAATATCTAGGATTCTCCATCTTTCAAGTGGAATCCTAAACACCTAGATTACGCTATTTAAAAGTAAAATCACTGATTTCTCACAATGTGACAAAACATGAAATTTGGAGAGAAAAGTGCTAAAGTATTTAATCTACAAGTGTTGTGTTTTTGTGTCATTTCTGAGAAGTTTTCATTCTTTTAACAAAGTTTCAACTATATATTGGTACATTTTGTTATGTGTGTCACTATTTCCAATCGAACTATTGCATGTAGAATTAAAATTATGAATGTTTTTTAGATCTCTTCATCTTTAAATGTTAAAGTAATGGTTCAGCTTTGCTGAGAAAAAAGTGGTAAAGTGTGCAATGCAAGCAAAGATGTTTATAGTCTCTAAAAGTCAGCATTATGTGCGTCACACTCTGAATTCAATTTTTTTAACTTCAGATTTTCTATCTGGAAATTCTCTGAATTTATAACATTAAAATTTCTGATTCTCAAATATAACAGAGTATATATGTAAAGGTAGACAAAAAATAGTGTTTAATTCTTGCAGTACTTTCTGTTTCTCAAAAAAACAAATGAAACTCAACGTTATGTGTGTGACTTTTGATGTCTTGTTTGGCAGCTGCCCATTGGGAGTATTTCAGTGTAATATAATTATATATCGTCCCACACAGGATGCCTCTTTTTTGGACGTTGTCATATTATTGTTAGCAGTGAAGTGATTAAAGATCATATATATGACATTGAGCAGAATATTACCACACTCAAGAGCATCAAATGGCAGTGTTGTTCAACTCAATTAGTTGTATTTTTTTGCTACTGATTACCAAGAGATATGAATTTCTCATTGTCTGTGCCACAAAGAGTCTCGACACGGAAAAATTAAGCCAGCCAGGGAACTTAGTCTCATTCTTAATTATAATAATGCTCATGCTGAACAAATGGAGATTCATAATCATGTCTTTGATCTAGGGTCCAGGGTTTCCTGAACGTCCATTTAGTACTTGATATTTAACTTATATTTGCTACAACCAAGTTATAATCTATGGTGAGCCACCTGTACCTTATATTATATGAATTCCGTTTTCACAATTGCTTTCATCAGATTGCGAGTTGCTGCCTATGCCAAAGTGGCTGGTCTGGAACACATTTTCATCACACACAGAAGCTGGGAAAATGTTGGTGGTCTTTTGGGTGAGTTTACAGATTCAGTCCTGGATTAAATACACTCTGTTGATTGGACTAAATTAATATTTGGCCTGCTTTTCACCTAGAATGATTTAATACTGTTCATTTTCATCATTGCTGTAGATTGGATCATAAAGAAAGTTGCAGCAGGAAAGAAAACTGGATACAATGGCTCGTGAACACACATTTGATGATCAGACTATGCAGAAAATTTCGTTTTAGTCTTGCATACATCTAAATTTTTGAGTCTCAGAAGTGAAATCAAATGCCAGCATGGTCCAGTTATTCTAAATGAAGCAGCAGTGGAAAAAATCGAATGATCTGTCCAGCTGACTCGATAGTACTATCGACAAACAAGAAGGAACTGAAGCTGACAGTAAATGACAGCAAAGGCTTGGATCACTTTCTGCCAGTTATAGAAACATAGGAGGGAGGGGAAACCATATTACTTACTAAGTTAAGATTAGCAACTCTGACATGGTAGCAGTATTATGATATAAATGTGAAATATATGTAACCATCAACATATGTTCAACATTTGTTACCACTAAGGCTAGCTGCAGAAGACTAAAAAAATTCTTCATCGTTTGTGGCCTTAGAAACATTTTCAGGTACAATGAGCAGAGACTATTAAAGAATAGTAAGCTGTGAAAGGGACTAACCAGATTTATAGTGGAAATACATATATATGTCTTGGCAGTGCATTGGTATTTAACATGCACTGAGAAAACAAGGTAAACAAAGTAGCAGCAACATCAGACAGAGCCTTCATGGAGTTCATAAGGAAAAAGGACAATCTGAGGAGTAATTAGTCATGGAATGAAATAGATAATATATCTCAAAACTGGGTTGAGCATAGGTCTTTCATCAATTGCATATGTCTCGGAAAGCATGACATATCATGACAATGGTAACAATGGGAATCAACAAATTTGTCCACTCACAGATTGAATATGTTTCAGTGCTGTCAATGATAAATTTTGACTTCTTTTAGGCCAATGATTAATTTGTGCTTTTTTGAACTTTTGAGCTCTGATAATCTGTTCATATTATTTCCTCTTCTTTGTACATTACTTAGTACATTGTTTATGGAGATGAATTCAGTGTAGACTCCATTGATTTTCATCATCAGGAATGACAATGACATTAGAAGGTCAGAAGAACCCAGAATCCAGAGCATTTACCTCTGGAGACAGAAACCAAAGAGGAGGGAATGTACCACACATAACCATACATGGCCCACCAGATGTGGTAAATATTGAAAAACGGATATGAAGGTTTACTGAAATATCAACATTAGCACAGAGAAACACTTTATCATCTTCAGCTGTCAAATCTTACAGATTCAGTTAGTAATATTAATTGTGTCATGGTTGAGAATCTGTAGACAGTAAATACACCAAAGAGTATTTCAAAAGAAGTTGCTTAGATCAGCATACAAGTTTATGATTGTTCGTCATTCAGGGATACAGGTATACACACTCACATCTGGTAGCTTTGGTTTTGGTAGCTTTTATAATTAAAACTGTGTATAGCAAAATCTAGTATCTGAACATAATAGAAAATATTAAAATTTGGACCTATTTTGTTCTTATTAATCTCAGAATTTGTTGAGGAAAATTTGAGATAACTTGTGTTCATGATATGAATGTTTTATTTATTACTTTTTTCATGAGAAGTAGAGAAAGAACAATTATGAATTCTATTTTTTAAAAAAAGAAGTTTGGATTTGTATAGATTTTGTTGGGGAAAAAGGGGTAAATTTTTTTAAAAATTGGCCTTCTGCTTGTAAGTTACATTGTTTAAAAACTATTAACTATAGTTATGAATGTAAATATTTACCATTGTTGCTTAGAATATGTACATTTATGAATATCAGTATATATCTTGGTGATTTTTTGACAGGAAAAAGTGGCACTGATGGCAAAAAAGTTTGCAGTTTCAGCTAACATGAACATATGTAAGTTGCATATAAAACAACAAGAGTTTAAGGCTGATAGGTTTATCAGTTAAAGTAGAAAATGCCATCACTACCCTCATGAGGAAAATTGGCTATAGAAATGAACAGCAGAAACTAGAATCTGGTGATCTGTTGTTAAATGTGATTTTTAATATTTTTGCCCTTTTATTTTTTGTTACTATTAATAAAGGCTGTACCTCATAAACCTTACCAGTTGCTATAATGTATGTGTGTGGCAACATGGGGGCCTCCTCCTAAGCCACCATTCACAACAAGAGCTGTGAGTTCTTCACATAAAGGCTCCAGTCCAACCATCACCTGAGGTGCAGCAACAGTGATGTAAAGATGACGGACTGCCCATGGCCGCTGGTAGGTTATCTAGGGGGTGGGGAGACAAGAGAAACTGCTGCCTGGATGGGATAGGGAATATCATGCTTAGCCCACTCCAGTCAGCCATGGGTCAGGAAGACGGAAGTGTTAGGGCTGGACTGACTAGGGTTTTATGGGTAAAATCCAAGCAACGGGGCACTGTGACCGCCGAAGATGGTAAAATGAGCCAGGATATTCCATGTCCACTATACTCACCAGGTGCTGTCAAACATATTATTAAGACTCAGTTCATACTGTTAAGGTCTGGTTCAAAACAGGATGGCAGAGGAGAGCGAGACCAGTGTTGACTCCTGTAGCTCGCTGCTACAGGATGCATGGGCCAGGAGCCACAGTGTCAAAGGAGGTCCTGCCCAGTCAACTATTGTGAGGGTGGCCACGGCCAAGAGCAGAGTGTAAAGACTTCCAGGGAAACTCCCAGTGGTAGTAGAGTGCCAGCACTCCGCTGGCTCATGGCTGCCACAGCAGACCAAAACGTGAGGTTCTCCGTCCCATCCATATGGCAGCTGTACTTGACCCAAGAAGACAATCAAAGGAGATGCAGACTGCTGCTATCCTGGCACACATGACTGCTTTCTAGTGCACAGCAATGCTGGCTTGACACCAAAAGGACATCGGTGATCCTGCCGCTAAAGGTCGGCTCTTTGTTTCACCCACCGCAGGACTCTCAGTGGGGACTGGAACCTGTAATGCCCCTGGGTCCTCTGGGATGCCCTCCATGCCTGCTGTCGGCAGAGGATGATTAATCCTGGCTAGTGCCGTTTTTGGTTTAGTACCAGAGGCAACTTAGCTACACATTTACTGCACATTACCAACCTGCACAGGATAATTTCCATGAACTATCATCTCACCACCTTAATACAATAGGCACACTCTGCTGAAAGCTCTATAGCTCGCAGTATATGGAATTAGTGACACATAAACCTTACCAACTAGTTTTTACCATGTGACAGTTCATAAGCTATAGAAATAAGCAAAAATTTCATAAAATTTAAGGTGTACTTGTATTGAATCCAAATGTCTTTAAATGCATGGCACCTCTGAATCTGTAATGATATGCATTGAACTGAGATTTGTTCATGTTCATCAGGCCCATATCTTGAGGGAGAAATTGTTGAAACTGATTTTAGATTCAGACACCCCAGAAATTCATTGACTCAGAATGAAAGGATTGGAGAACAAATTTTATTTCTTTTTCTCTTGTTTTGATCTTTGTAACTCTGGCAATGATAGAAAAAGGAAAATAATATAGTATTGATCAAAACTGAAATAAAAAAAGAATTAAGTGAATTATTCTCAGACACTAATTTGTTTATTTACCTTTTCATTGTGATTGTCCTTTTAGTTACTCTGACTTACTGAAATACATGTTCTTTATTAGTGAAATCTGATGGAGAGTTCCAGGACAATGCCTTTGTGATCACACCAGTGCCGTTTTGCAGTGGTACAGGAACATCATCAGAGGACATTGAGGCAGATCTGGAGAGCACTGCACCATGTAACAGATTTTTTTTTCTTTGCCTAATTTTTCTAACCTGGGTAGTTTTAATGAAACATTGTTGAGTATGAATTTAATTATGAGGATTATTTGAATGTTATTGACACTTTAACAAAAGGAGCACAGATGTGTGCATATATATCCTTAAATAATATTTGCAGTTTTTAGATACATATACCCTGTCCAGAATACACACAGTCAATAACAAATTTTCATTTGTACAAGAATTTTGGTCTCATCAGAATACATCGTATATTGAAACAAACTCTTTTAGTTACACAACAGTATATATCAATAGGAAATGAACTGTATCAACTTGAATTGGAAATATATCTTGATTTCAATTTCAGTACCAGCAAAAAGACAGAGAAGAGACCCCTCAACTGCTGCAACCAAACCAGTTCTAAAAGCCTTTGCCTACATATGTCAGGTGGGTTGAATCTTTATCCACATTAAAGTATTCTTTAGCATTTTAAATCATCATGAGTATGCAGGGTCAAAATTCAGGAAAAGGTGCTAAAGTTTAAAAGATGCTGCAGATTTTATCAGATTTCAAACTAGTCATCTAGACATGGAACACTTTCCTATGTATCTGTTCTATCTCTGCGAAATTTGTTCCTCTTACATGACAGCTTTTAGACAATGTATAAATCCTGCAAGTGCAACGCACATATTATCTTGTCCATCATGTGAGTATTGGATGCTTTTTAACGTGCATTTCAGGCAAGACCACCTCTACCAAAGATTAATGTGGAAAAGTGCTATGATGCTGGCATAACAATGTAAGTTGGTTTTTTCTATAGACATTAATATTCATTGAGTCCATGTAGTATGATGATATAAATATGTTGGCATATATCGTCATTTAATGGATCCTTGCAAACTTTGTTACAATATACACATTTCAGCTGATCAAGTTTAAGAACATCCTTGGAAATATATAACTTAGAAAGCATGCAACGATTCACACAGCAAAGTGCATGTTTACTTACATCTGTCTTTTGTTAGTTTCATTGTACAATCTCTGATTATCCAAATTTATATACACCTTTTGATAATCCTTTTAGAACTCGTAAACACATCCCCATACAGTATTATACAGGGTGGTACATAAATAAAGACTCGTATTTTTGAGAGAAATTGCTATTTCTTTTTCTCTTTCAGATAAGTTGCGGAGCAGACCTGTAACTTTTATCTGATACCAAGATGGACTACTGTGAGCATTTTTCGATGGAAGAGAGGACAAAGATTGTGGAACTGTATTTTACAACAAAAAATTCCTCATGGGCATGCCATCACATGTTTTGGAAAAAACTTGTAGAAACACTGGAAGTGTGATTAGCAAAGGCCATAATGACCCAAAGTTCACAGTGAAGATGCTGGCTCGTGTTCAAGATGTCAGGGATCAGTTGGAACAGTCATCCCACAAGTGGGGAATTTTCTCCCTAGGGTACTCACGTCAAAATTGCCTCTGAACAAGAGTTGGTAACTTTGTCGCAAAATACAGTTTCACAATCTTTGTCCTCTGTTCCACCGAAAAATGCTCACAGTAGACCATCTTGGTATCAGATAAAATTTACAGGTCTTCTCTACAACTCACCTGGAAAACAAAGAGAAATAGTAATTTCTCCCAAAAATATGGGTCTTTATTTTTATCCCTCTTTTTGTGTGCCACTCTGCACTCTGTATATGCTTTGATCAATCTTTTTGACATGTATATGTATCCCACTGTTCTGGGCACAATGTAAGCCATAATTGTGCTGATGTGCTGTTAAATCCCAAAGCAAACAAAAAAACATATTTCAGCAGATGTTCCTTTTCTATATTCAGTGTTACAACAAGAAGAAAATATTGAATATGGTTCTGAAATCCATCTTAACAAATTCTTCTATGAAGAGACAGCTCAGAAAACTTGTTAAAAAAAAATTTGATCCGTGAAACATTTGGAGTAGACCACCACTTGCAACATTTTATGTGAGATTTCCTATTTCTGTCTATACAGATTAGAAGATAATAGAAATCACAAGGCATTTATAGTACTCGATTGTTTACAGTTTTCACATATTTTAATTTTATTATGTTTTTTTTAATACAGTGGCCCCATGGTTGGCCAGCTTCAGAGAGGTCAGTCTGTTGTTCTCGATGATGGAAGAGTTGTGCATCCTGAGCAGGTCACAGACACTCCAATCACTGACGTCCGACCATTTCTCAGTAAGCGTAAAAGAAAAAAGTGGAAATTAAATTTTAAGGCAGACAAATGATTACATAAAAATGCAATTTTTTTTTGTTTGCTTTGCTCTCAGTTGTTCTGGGTGAATCAGGCTTATTTGTAAATAGTTCTTTTAATGTAAAATATTTAGATTGGCTTCATGCCAGTAGAAATGATACCAAGTCTTTAATCTCTCTGTTTCTACAATTTTTTAAAGCGATTGATCTTTTGTATCATTATATCTAACCATAGGCAGAAGTCACTGTAAAGTTGAGGAAAACATATTGATAATAATGATATAGAGAAGAGCTTCTTAGAGATGAATATTCTTAGTCACATTGTTCATGAATGCCTCAAAGTAAAGGTAACAAAAAAGGCAAGTTATGGATTATTTTGTGTTCAAGGACATGAAATGCACATAAATTTTATTTTTTCCACTTTCTTAGAAATTGAATTCTGAGATTTTGGGAGATGTGAAATTATTGTCAACATTCCTACCTTACTTGCTGGTTGGTTTAAATCATAACTTGAATGGCATTTGTTTCAGTATTAGAATGTCCGTCTCTGGAATTTCTACCATCTCTTATGGCAAGTCCACAACTTGAACCTTATACGCAAGGGCAACCAGAAAAATCATTTGTGATTATTGTGCATATGACATCAGCTAATGTGTTCAACTCCCCAGAATACCAGTCATGGATGAGGAAGTGGGTTCACATTTTTTTATTTTTATTTATTTTCTGCACTTCCGATATGTTATAATCCTTTGTAAATGCATCTGTGGTTTTATATATACTACAGAAACAACTCGTTTTGTATATTTTATTTTGTGAAAAAAAAAGAAGACATGGAAACAAATCAGATCATCCAGTGAAAGAAAAACTTACAAGTCATTGAAGACAAAGTTGTTGATGACAGGGATAAATCGTTGGATGCAATTTCTGAAATTTAGAAATTTGAAGGGGGGGACAGTATGATTTCTCACTTTCCTTTTGTGTGAAAGCTTTCAGAAATGACATCGGATGAAGAGCATAAGATAAAAACCTGACGTGTCAATTTCTCTGTTTTAGGCCAAATGCATGTGTTGATAGTTGGAATGACTTCACCTTTTCTCAACAAGTTTCATTATTAAATAACCTGTGTAGTCAGTCAGAATGTTAATTTTAAAATTTCCTGCGCAAGGCAAAAAGCTGAGATGTCAGAGTGTTCAACTTCAGATGTCATGAAATTTTCAGAGTTACCTCCCCTTAAACCATTCAGCTATAAGCCTTTTATCACGTGATTGGCATTTGTTTATCAAGATGGCAGATGCCAGTTGGTACCCAAAACTAACAGAAAATACAAATAAAAAAAAAAAAAAAATTAGGAAGAAAGTATATTCTAAGTCAGCCCAAGCTGGAACTAACAATCATCAGTCTAATAAATGCAAACTATGCAACCTGAGAATCTGATTAAGAGTTCTTGGGGAGGAGTAGCTAGGTACGTCCTAATGGCTTACAGGGAAGGTGCTTGTCTTAAAACTCCAAGGTTGTAGATTCAGATCTAGGTCTTGTTGATTCTTCACAGGAGATTTTTTTTTCAGATTTTCCCTCTGCCCTGATCACTAGCATGGCGCATCTCACTGGAGACAGACTATAAACTGGGTTCTGTGTACATTTTGTGGAAGTTCATGATCCCTTAGCAATTTTAAGGGCTGTCTAAGAAAAATTTAAGTTATACCCAGAACCCAAGAAATCACAAATAAAACAAATGATGGAAATGGTAAATCAATCAACTTATTATGTACCTTGGTGACTAAAGGCCATGGAGTCAATTTGACCAGGTTTTCACCCTGTACATTAGGAAATTTTGTTTGTGTTAGTGAGTACCTGACTGTAGACTAGAGATCACAGACTTATTTTATCAGGTTTTGAAGCACTTTGCCTTCATAATGGCTTCATTGTTTTGTCCTTATAAAGAAAACAATAAAACAAGAGGAATCTTTGAATGGAATGGTCTGTCAGCTGAACTAATGATGTAAAAATCAGTGAGCAAGCAAAAGTACATGGAAAATGGACTAGAATCATTCAACCAGGCCTCTTCCTACATTCTGCATGGGATAGAATATAATCCTTAAGCTTTTTAGTCATTCAAGGGCAAAAATATCATTTCAAACTTCATGATATGGAAATATGGGCAAAACTAGAGGTGTCCAATTTGAACTTCATGTTATCATTTTGCTACTACTCCACTATCAATCATCTGAGATATGAAAAAATTTAAGACTGTCAAAATAAATAAACGTACTAGGCTTATAAGCCTAGACAACGTAATATCAACGCAATATAATACATTAATCTTCACGGTTTGTTTTCCAATTTTTTCAACATGACTAAAATGTGATATCTGAGGTTTTTAGTTTTATGCCCTTCATATGTTTATATAGAGCTGACATGCATCTTCAGTTTCGCTGGATTTTTAAAGGTATTTCTTTTATTTTTGGGATGATTAAATTTAAATGCTAGAGAAATGACATTAGTTTGTTATTGATTGTCTGCCTTTTTTTCCGTAATGTATTTTTCTTTTTTTTTTTTTTTTTATAGACAGATTTATTGAACTGAAATAGATACAACAATTCAAATACTTTTCTTTGTAAAGGTTTCATGCCAGCACAGATCACATGGTGATGAACAGGGATGCAAGTGAAGTGGATTTGATTCGTGTCAGAGACCATCAGACCAGGTTGAATATTGTCAGTGATAAAGTGTTCCCATTGCTTCCAGAAAGTCACAACACCACTGAAATAGAAATCGGATCAATGCTTGAAGATGATGAAGATTTGAAACTTGATATTTCAAAGAAAATAGGACAGACTGTCAAGGCTTGCTCTGGGCTAGTGTATGTTTACAGAGGAAAAGAAGTGGGCTTTCAGATGTAAGTCATACTTACCTCCATCATGAGATTTTAATATAAAAATAGAATGTTCAGTAATCTAGCATGTTCTTATCTGCACACCTTGCACTGCGCAGTCTTTCAAATTGCAGCAATGTGCTTTGAGATTGCTTTGTTTTGATGCTGCCTGTGGTGATTTAAAGTTTTGTAATATGTATGTATGGAATTGCATATGGGAATTATGCTGATGTTCTGGTAACTCTATCATCATTTCATCGCTAGGAGTGATAGAGTTTGTAGATCGTAATCTTGTCTCCCATCTGATAACAGGGTAGCAGAATAGCAGCTGCTCGAAAGAAGATGTATTTTCTGTCACACATGAGATGTGGGTGGGTGTCTTACTTTTGCATTTATTTCTTTGTTGTTTTTTTTTGTTGGGTCTTTCTTGTTTGTTTTATTTTGCCAGAAAATAGTTGTTACAAGTAGCAAAACTGGCACGGCCTTTGTAAAACTTTGGTCTTATTCATATTAATATGACTCACATTCTGAATCTGTACTATTTTATTGGTGCATAAATCATGTCTACCTTGTGTATATTGAGCAGAGAGAAAGATGAATTTAATGTGGAAGAGTTGCAAGGAAAGTATTTGGACACTCCTGCTGTACAGGAGAAACTGGCCATTCTTAAAGGAATGGTTCCGCAATCATCTCAAGAAGATACAGACAGTGATGGTGATGCCAAAGGTTTGAAGATAACTTTCTCTATCCTTTTAGTGAAAAAAGTGACTAAAGTGGTAGCGCAGCATCAATTCCTTGTGTCAAGTTTCTTTTTGTTTTGCCTTAGATGAAATTTACGGTTATTGTAAACTTGCTGACATGCGAATTAGAAACAATGACTTCTTAAATTTGAGATTTGAACAGTTAAAGAGACGGGATTGTTAGGACCACACTGGTCATCTCGTTGTTCTCTGTAACTGACCATAAACGGGGCATGATGTCATCGGTACTGAGGGCACGCTAACAGGACGCTTGAGTGGATCTATTCAGTACGTAACCAATGGTGTATTGTGTGGCTGTGAACTGTCAGTCGCAGGATAGTCAGACGTTTACTGTGGAAAAGGTGGGCTACAGCCAGATCATAAAACTGTAGATGTTTAGATGTAATCTAAATTTTGTAATCTCAATTTAGACATCTTGACGACTGCTGCTGTCAGGATATATTTCTGTCATGAGATCTAATGAGGTCCCGAAATATGGATTTTGCTAAAAAAAATGCAATGTTGGTTTTTGTTTTCTCTTAAAAGCTCTGCCTTTTCTGCATATAAAAATGGTATCAAAAAATGGATATGTCCATTCTAAGGTGTTTGACCAATGATTATTCAACGGTAGGCCTAGCCTACTATCAACAGATTTTCCATCTGGCTGCTACATGCAGTGGTAAATCATTGCTATATGATTATATACAGGTGAAAAGTGCATAAGACACTTGATCATGACCTCTTCTAGCAATATCATGACCCCCAATGCCAGGAATGGACATTGGATGACCACTATGAGGTAAAAAAAAACTGCTGATCATGCAGATTATCAGTGTAAGTGTTCTAAAATGAATTTCCACGTCCAATAAAGAGTGAAATTTTCCTTTCTTTCTGCTGCTTCAGAGCTCAGTTGTGGACTATATGCCATAGTAAAGGTCAAGACACTCTTGGTGTGGACAAAAAAAGATATGGGGGCACATATAGGCCCCCAAGAACTCGGTTTTTACTCTGTGAGAGCCTTATAATGATGGGGGTGGGGAGCAAAATATGAGAAAAGATACGCCCACAAAACCGAAAAACGGCAATAAGAGACACAATAGTCATGGAGAGAGGACTAGTATGTAAAACAGTGCTGTTCCGAGGCCGAAAGCGAACAAAAAATTCGCCATGTCCATTTTTCGCTAAAAAAAACTTGAAGTGTGTTTTTCTCAAAACCCGGTTTGTTGACAGTATTTTGCTATCTACTTTTTTGTTTCGAAACCGATTCTAATCGGATTTGGCATACATCATTTTCATAACAAGACAGAAAAATGTGTATATGCGTGGCCCATTCAGTTGGTAAGTTTTAGAGAAAAATGGGTTTTTAGTATGAAAAAAAACAGTCAAATTTGATTTTTTGTTACATGGCATTTTCAAAAATTTCTAGAAAATTTTCTATTTCATAGGAAGGGTTGAAAATACGTAACGTTTTAGATATTATGTCAAACAATATGTCACCAAGTTTCATCAAGTTTTGTTAAAATTTGGTGGACCAGATAGATTTTGAAGTTAGAGATGCCAAAATCCAAGAGGGCGGCGTTGCCATGGCAATCATTTGAAAATGTTTTCTTTTTTACTGTTTTTCTCTAATTTGAACATGCCGAATTCGATGGAAAAGGTTCAAGTAGTCTGTCTTTAATAATAACCCCCCCCCCCACCCCCTTAATTGCATAGAGAGCCAGCAAAAGAAACGCAAAACTGCAAGTTGTCTTATTTTGCAAAATAAACACATCGATGGTGATTTGGCTAATAACATGGCTAACAGGTTTTTGGCTATTAGAAATTTATTATTTTACAGCATATGGCATAAGCTGTCCATGACATTGCACTACCACTTTAATCTGTCATTATAGCCCATTGTCACAATTTAAGGTAGGACTCAGATTTGAAATTAATCTGTGAAATCATTCCTATTAATGTTATTTATTGTGCACAGTTTGAACAATAACTTATGTCTGTGCTTGATAGTGTGCATTTTTTTGCTGCTCAGCTCTTTTATTATTTTGAAAATGTGAAGCGAGCCTGATGATGTTTCTGTATCAGTTTTCATTACAAGATTCTTTGCCATATCATTTCATTATGAGAGCATTCTAGAGATTTTTTTTTTTTCATGGGAACATCGAAATTTTTAGTTCAGATTTTTTCTATTCAACTTTTTGCTTAATGTTTAAATAACTCTGCTGCTAATTGAGTAGTCAAAGTGAATTTGATATTGTATGCTCAAGATATTGAAGCCTTTATGTTGTAAAGCATGATGTTTATTTATTTTTTTTTTCAGATGTGACCAAGTATCCGAAAGTCGTGTTTCTTGGAACTGGATCTTCAGAGTTGAACCGTATAAGAGCTCAGAGTTGCATTGTTGTCCAGCTGAGGTATGAGATGATGAGACAAATGTCAGTGTTGCAACAAGAGGAAGCATATTAAATTATAAACATGTCAAGTTAAAATTTTGTGAGATGAATATGGAATACACTCAAACATACAGTTAGAACGAAATTTTGCGAGGAATGGAAATCATTTTCGTTCTATCGCTAGTGTGTTGTATCTGAAGAGGCTAAATTGAAACAGGGATGCAAGTTAAATTATCGAATTACCTCCCAATTGAAGAGTGTCCACACCGCGACGTTATGTCTTAAGGCCACTCCATTTTCATTTTTGTTGTTGTAGGTGTACATACATATAAAATGTATGGTTATGTAGCTGTTATGTCGTTTGTGATTTTTTTTTTATAATTTTTTTAAATTCTTCAAGACAAAGTGGAGTTTGGAATGCCATACTTTCTGCAGATATCCGACTTTTTCAGTAAAC
>JBCEWB010049716.1:0-14223 GCA_039654565.1 Peronia peronii | reverse complement strand
GACTCAACGGTCCCCTGGCTTCCAGTGGGTAGGGAAGCCCGACGTCTAGCCTTCTCGGATAAGGGCGAATATATTTCCGTGTGTACGTTACGCACGTTAAAGAACCCTTGGCAGTTCAAAATCGATGAAAGAGTAGGCTGCATGCCCCTGTCCGGGCAAAATGTCCAAATCTTTGGATTGAAAGGCTTAAGAAAAACAACAACCTTCTCTAGATCTATAGGACTGGAGGGTCAATGCGTCACGTTGGGTCTTCGCGTCATCATGTCAGACTGTACCAATTTGCACCAAAATTGGCATATTTCTTCTGACCACAGAGCTATTGAAATTGACCCTCCAGTCCTATAGATATCTGATCTAGATCTAGAGAGATCTAGTCTAGATCAAGATCTAGACTCTAGATCGAGATCTATTCTAGATTATTGCTAGATAGACTGAGATCTAGATTAGAATACATTTAATTAGATTTAGATCTAGATCTAGTCAATAGGCCCCTATTCTTATTTAGATCTCCATTTGAGTTTTATCTCGTCCTCGTATAGATCTAGATCTATATATAATATAGATCTAAATATAAAATGCTAGATCTAGGTGAAGGGACAAATGATTCTCGATTGACGGTGGCGGAATTTTTTTAGGGTTGGGGGGGAGGAAGGAATGTTGGCATTACTTAATTTGGTGTATCTGCAGTCGCATCATGTCAAATTGTCATCAATTTGAGAAAAAAAAAAATCATCCACTTCATAGTAATCAGCTGACCTTAGTAACTTAGTTCAGATTGGTGCATTTTTTGACATGATGCACATCATATGAGAGCTAGAATCTAGATCTATATTATTATTTAAGTACATGTAGATTATTGTAGATCTACATTCTAGATCGAGATTCTAGATCTACCATGAATTTTTATATTATGCCCTCCTAATACACTGACATCCCAGTTCTCAAGATGATGATCTAGTAGATCAGATAGTAGATTAGATTCTAGATCTAGACTCTATAGATCTAGAATCTGGATCTATGTAGAAGGTTCTAGTCAGAGATCTAGATTTAGAGATTTAAGGAAAGATTTCTGCTAGTAGCAACTCAGTCCAAGATTTAAAGAGGATTGCTCCTGATAACTTTAGTGTGGACGGTGTAGTGAGAAGGCAGAAAGCTTTCCTACATTTAAAATTGATTCTAGCCTAAACTGAACTCCTTAATAACAATAAAGATAGCATTCTATAAATTGATAAATTGTGAATATGAAGTCACCAAATGTTTCGCTGCTTTTTTTTTTGTTTTGGACTGTATTGTGAAGATTAACTTAAATCCAGTCATAATTGTTTGGGAAAATTTGGCATCAGTTAACACCTTCGTATGATTTCACAATTTCAGCTGTTAGCCATGAACAAGCAATAAAATTGAATATATTCCCTGTAGATGGTAGTCATTGAGTTTTCTCCACCAATAGTCATTTTTTTTTGCAGTCCCAATTCTCAGCATGCAGCATTTCTTAAATTTAAGCAAAACTTCGTTTTGAATTATAAAAGAACAACAGGTACATAATGAAAATTGTTAAGTTCATTATTGGGTATAGGTGGTCCAAAATTTAAATAGAGTTAAAGTATATCAAGGACAGTTATCTCGTGCACTCTTTTTGGATAAATATTTAACATTTTAGTAAAAGGTGGAAAGTTTAATATTAGACTCTAAATCCAGACTAGAACCACTTTTGGGCCCTATCTTCTTTTTGTGTTCTGGTCTATTTCTATTATGGAAGTTGCAGTCCGGAAGTACAAATGGCACATATCGATACTGCAATGATTACGCTTGGTCACTTAAGACAATTATAATGTATTCCGTATATCAAATATAATTAATTTCATTTCACACTGATATTAATGCTGTTACCGACAAGTGGAAAATATATCGAGTAAGGCCTTCCAATTGTCTAGGGGCATGATTAGGATTGTTGAGTTGATTTTTTTCAGCGCTTACTCCTTTTTCCTACTTTATATCTATGTAAAAGGGCCAAAACACTTTTTTAATCTTTGGCTAGCTTAGAATACTAAAAGCTAAATCATGACAGGAAATGACAGAATATACCAGTTTGTCTTTTGAGCATACAGAGGCCTACTCAATATATATTCACATATAAATATATGTTAAGTATTTATTGAAATTATTCATAAGCTTAGTATACTTCCTCCTACACCTTGCTGCATTTTCATGCAAGAGTTATAGTCTAGATCTACACATGTGCTTCAAGAAATTGAGAGATATGATTTAGTGTCTCCTTCCGTTGTGTTTCTTAACTAGATAATTATTGGGGGGGGGGGGGACATTAAATGCTTCTAATGGTATGTTCTTTTTAAGTTTTTGTTCATCATGCTTAATAGTGTGGCATTGTGATACTACTAAACCTATGCCATTTACTGTAGTACTTATATTTATTGATTAATTGTTGTTTAAACAACACAACACCAACAAATAATCAACCAAAAAAGTTTATTAGTCATTTGAAACACTCAGACAATGCCAACACAGTCATAATCATATTGACAGTAATTAATCTACATCATTTTGTCCGTGCAAATAGACACATGAGCAATCATATCCGTTTCAGTATATAATTGGAAGGCAGTAATCGATATGTGCCATTTGTACTTCTGGGTTGTAACTTACGTAACAGAAACAGACTGGGACCACAAAAAGAAGGTAGTGCCCACTTTTGTCTCACAAAAGAGGGGTAGACCTATTTTGGGTATGAATTTCAGGATTGATATCATTGTTTTGTTTGCTAAAATAATACTCCATCCTCCCGGCAAAGGATCTTGATCTTGATATAGCTGGTTGTATTTATAACTAAGTAGTAAAGTTCACTTAAGATCAGTTTGCTTATAAAGAAAGAAAATTCTTGCATGAAGTGAACTCCTTGTGACAGTCCTATTCATTTTTCTGTTCATCGTACATAAAAAAATATATTGGTTAATGTCAACCTAGTTTGAAGTCAACATTTTTTTTGTTTTTGTTTGAATTCAAGGGGTTAAGCCAGATTTGACTGTATTGCCTATGATAGTGAAAATTTATTCACATTTGTCCAGACTGCATTGAAGTCTGCCTTGTGGCATAATGAGCAAATGTCCAATGTTGATGTATTTTGTCATTTTGTTAAGTCTGATTTATTGATCCTTCAGTGTTTGTTTTAATAATTCTGTTTTAAAACCTTAGCAGCCATAAGAAAGAAAATAGGCAATGAAGCCAGTGGAATCTGAAGATACTGAGATGGATGAACAGCCACCTACAGAGACTCATGTAGCAAGCACACCTGTCGTCTTCAACCCGGCAGGTATAAATATGTACATGTGCTCAAAATGCATTTCTTAATACAGATACAAAGTATGTAGGTAGTAGATTTTGAACTTTGTTAAAGAAACATTAAAGAAATAAACCATGAAAAGTGTAATCTGTGACTGTCAGTTACAAAAATTTGATATACATTTAAAGATTTATTCCAGTTCACTGGAAAAAGAATTTCACAATCTTGACAGGCATGAGTATTATATTATGTATGTCATGTATCCATTTTGCAAGAACAAAATTCTGAGCATTTTTGAAAATAAGGTTAAAAAGTGATTCAAGATTTGCCACTGTAACTATCTAAGCATAGAAGAAGTCAAAACCTGATAATACAGCATTATGGTTTTATCCTGATCATTAGATTTTAACAGTTAGAATTTGTGGGATAATTTTGAAGCAAAGGACTCTCATAGGAAAATCTCGTTTGTTAGTATAGTGATGTAGGGTTCACAGTTAAAGTGTTTTTCTTGTGACGCCGATGACATGAACTGAAAGTAGTGAAAGACCAAAGTGGGAATGATTAATCATTTAATGATAGTTAACAGTAGCTGTTCTTCAGAAGGAGCATGCTATGATCGGTGAAAAAGTGTGGTCTGTGCTGATGCTTTGTCTTTTTTAGTGATATTGTTCTTTGCATGTAAACTCCAATAGAAGCCGCAAACCCATTTAATACATTAATAAATATTTCTATGAGATATTGACTATTTTGTCTTTATCAGATTATGGGCCTGTTGAGATTCCTGAAGCTATGCAGTCTGTGGCTACCTATGAGGCAGATGGACCTCGACTGATGATCACGCAGATTGTCAATGAAAACTTCAAATCATATGCTGGTGTACAGACACTTGGCCCTTTTCACAAAGTAAGAAATAGAGAATTGTTACTTTTTAAATCTAAAATGATTATTCTAATTTTTTACCTGAACTGCCGTCTCTTCTTCTATGATGAGTTTTTCACTGCTGAATAATTCTTTCCCTTTTTGTGGCTCTATACCTAATTTTATAGGACCTTTTTTTGGTCTATGATAAATAACAGTTACAAGATTCACTTACCCCTATTATAACTGACATATGACATGTCATAAATCTGATGGAAAAAAAACAGACAGGCATATATACATATTAATAAAATTACTTACTTTTTCAAAATGTATGAAAAAATATGCAGAAAGTTTTCTGTCATAATAGGTTTAAAAAATGGGATAAATTTTTCATAAGTATTATTTAAACATTTCTTATTCAGGTGATCATTTTGTAGACTCACTTCTACAGATCTTATTTAGTCTGTGTTTATTTAAATACATACATTAAACAGTTCTTATGAATTGTGTGCTTACTTTCTGAAGCATCCTTGTTTGTTTATTGAGATCCTGGAACATCAATGTTATCTTTTACTTTGTTTCAGAATTTCACTGCTATCATTGGTCCCAATGGCAGTGGCAAATCCAATGTGATTGACTCCATGCTGTTTGTCTTTGGTTATCGTGCTAACAAAATTCGTTCCAAAAAAATCAGTGTTCTGATTCATAATAGTGAAAAACATCAAGATGTTAACAGCTGCTCTGTAGCTGTGCACTTTCAAAGGATCATTGACACAGGGGTGAGTGAATTATATTGATGTGAATTCTCAAGTTGTAAGTTTAAATTGTATCAAACTATAAATTCAGTTATTATGAAATAGTTTTTACTTCCTGCACTCAAAATTGACCAGTGTAGCAAATGAAGAAAAATGTAGAAAAAACTTAAAAGGCATATTACTTACGTCATCAGAAATGCCATTTGTTTTAATCTCAGTATGCTCCTTGTGCAAGAATTTACCTGTAATAGTAACAAAAATTGCTAAATTTTCTTTCAGATACACAATTATGATAACCAGTTTTTAAACATATAAATTTCATGTTAGATAGTTAGGTTCTGTAATACGTCTTTCCTCCTACTGGATGTTATCTCGATGTTAGATGGACAGTATGACTTAATTATAAATGGTGTGTATGAAATATTCCCTGAGAGTACCAACGCTATTACTATTACAATAGTAATTACACTAAAGATAAGTATAAAATTGCTGTCGCTGAACTTTTGATTTTTTATCTATTCTATATGTCACCCAGGTTTGGGAGATGAAGTCTGATGTTAAATTTTTCATGTGCAGCTTGTGGTATCAGAGAAAGGAAAATATATTGCAAAAATTATTCAGCTGTGACTCTTCTGTGCAGAGGCATTCAAAGCTCGTGACTTGATCAGTAGAATGTTAAATGAAGTCTTGTTTGACATTGGACTCATTTCCCTTTGTTGCAGAACATAGAGTTCATAGTGTTATTTATTTAATTATTAATGGCGTTTGATAAAACAGGACCAATCATGGGAGACAAATGAAAGCTAGTCGAATTCTTGTTATTCTTTGTGTTCTTTAGTCTGGTGATGATGAGTACACTGTTGTGCCAGACTCCCAGTTTGTGGTATCGCGTGTGGCTTACAAGGACAACAGCTCCAGCTACTTTTTGAACGGCAAGAAAGCTGCTTACAAAGAAGTGGCTCAGGTCCTGAGGGGCTGCGGCATTGACCTGGACCACAATCGATTTCTCATCTTGCAGGTGAGTAACCTTGGGATCCATTTATCAGACTGGGACAGTACAAAGGTCAGTTAGATCTATATTCACATACCATATGTGTCACATTGTTAGTGTGAGAGGAATTATAAAAATGTAAGTTTATAATATCTAGCAAGAATGAAATGTCTTCAGCATTCTGCCTTTGACATTGTTTAACTTAGCTATGTTATGAGCTGAATCATCCAGTGCTGTTATACATACTATATAGTTGTCTCTGTTACATCATTTACTGCTGTTGAATCTTCCTGTTGTTTTCTTTTTCGTCTTGTTTACCATTATGTTTTCAAAGTGTGTCCTGCTTCAAAGCTGATTAGAAGTCATCAATTTCTTGCAATCTACTTTTTCATGCCCACTGATGTTATCTCTGCGTGAATGTTTTTGTGGAAATTTTCCATGTTCTATAAGATTTTGCTGTTTTAGTATAAAAGTTCTCACCAGAAGCTCGTCCCATGAATATTACAATCGGTTGAGCAAATATTGTTCTCGGTTAAGTCATTGCATTATCTGAGCTGTAATATATACCATGATGGGTAAAATGTTCAGCAGGGTATATTGTGTAAAGATGTGATTTTATATATCTTGCAACTCTTTCTACAATGTTATGCATGATATAAAAATACAGTAAGTTCAGTCTCTTTATGAAGCTGGTAATGCTAATACTGTTATTAACAGGGTGAAGTTGAGCAAATTGCAATGATGAAACCCAAAGCTTTAACAGAACATGAAGATGGCATGCTTGAATTTCTTGAGGATATCATCGGATCTAACAGATTCAAACAACCCATCGAAATGCTCTGTAAACGAGTGGATACCCTGAATGATTTGCGCTCTGAGAAGGTTTGAATATTCTTTATGCCTGTGTGAATTATATGTAATAGAAATGTGAAAGTGTCAAAAACAGAATTTTGAAATTGCTTGAGATATTTGTGAATTTAGCACGCACACAAAAATCACTTTGGTTTATTATTGTATGCATTCTGTTATGGGAATTAACAAAATATCTTCACAGTATGTCAGTGATTTTGCTGTTACCTGGCTAATTGACTGAATCTCAGCCTCTGGGGGGGCTATAGGTTCACCACAGATGATAACTGTTCTCCTCCATTTGTTCCTGTCCTCTGCCATTCTCAGAGATTTGGCAAATCACAAGTAATACTGTAATGTCAGCTGGTTACTTACTGCTGTCAAAAGAAATATTTTTATAGATGCACCTTCTCATACTGGTTCATTGTGCAGTAAAGCCATAGCAGGGATAAAATTTGAATGCACTTTCGTTTGTCTCACATTCTGTTCATTTTTATTGTTTCTGTTCCATTCCTTAGCTTTTTGTTGTTATTTTTATTTTTGATAAAATTCATTATGAGCATGACTAATAAACCATTGCAATCTCAACCTAGAAATAACTTTCTCTATCTGTAATCACAGTACAGACAGATTTTCTAAAGAACCTTGCCTTTTACATATTGATTCTTCAAGCTGAACCGTGTGAAAGCTGTGGAGAAGGAGATGGAAAATCTAGAGGGACCTAAAAATGAGGCAGTTGAATATCTGACAATGGAGAATACACTGATGAAACTCAGGAACAAACTGTATCAAAAATACATGTGAGTGCAGGGAAATTAAAATATGTGTTCTTTTCTTATTAGCAAAATTGTTCTCTGTTAGTAGGAGAAAAGAAGCAGAGAAAATTTAGACTGTTAAGGAACAGTCTTTTGTTGAAATTGGAAATGAGCTTGCACTTGGTATTTGGCTCAAGTATTCAATGACAGATTTGATCTATTGCCAAGCAAGGACTGTTAAAATCTATCATGACAATTTCCACTGGATGGTGTAATCTTAGAGCTCATGATTTGCCTGAGTTTGCATCAGTGTTGTGATTCTATCATATTGTCTGTCATTTGTGGTGATTAAGTATTTATGATTCTATACCTTTGACTATTCCAGAATGGAGTGTACTGACAACGAAACCAAGGCCCAGACTGAATATGACCGAGTCAATGAAAACTATAAGAGTTTTAAAGAGAAACTAGGAGCAATAGAGAGTAAAAAGAGCAGTCAACTTAAGGAGTACAACAAAGTAAAAAAGTAGGTTGAAGTCAGTGTTGTGCAAACAGGAACATGCGTGACTTACCTTGAGATCCAGCACTGCCGTTTGAAAATAAACCACAGTATCTACGTATCTTGAAAATGCTAGATGCTGTGTTTTATTTTCAAATGGCAGAGCAGCCATTATGCCCCACATCCATTTGAATTCCATTGAACATAGATAGAGCTTCTTATATCACATTTGAAAATTTCCTGTCACTGATCCTTACTTCTGTGAGGATATCAACTTAATTGATTAAATCCAGTTGAATCTTTATTGCTGGAATCTGGTACAATCTCAGGAGAGATAGTGGGCCCTAATCCAGCTAGCTCAGATAGTTCCTTGGTTTTAGATTTTGTTTTTTATCTTTTGCACAAATGCACTGGGGTTCTAGAAATTTCAAAGTCTTATATCTATTTTGTTTTTTTCCCCCTTTTAGGCGTCATGCTAAAGATAAAGAATGTTGATATTTTCTTCACTGAAAACATTGAACAGATTAATAAAAAGGCATGGAAATATTTTCAAAATTTTCTAGTTACAAATAGCAAAAAGAAGCTCAGAATTAATACTCTAAGAGCAAAAATTTCCTCCATAATATTGAAGGTCAGGATAAAATGAATAATATTGAGTGAAAGATCTCATTACATCACATCTTTTTCAGTTTATCCCAATTTTTCTTCTTATGTCCATATGGTAATGCCAGTCTGAAGCTGTTCAGCCCATCATTGACTAAGTAGCAAAAAAAACAAAAAAACCCCACTGTCCATATGATAGAGAGCATGTTTTTCCAAGAAACTTGCTGTTGATTCTTTTCCTGCTGCTTCTACAGTTAAAAAATTAGGCTAGTGTTATGCAGGTGAGACTTTATGAATTAAATGATTGTTTTCATTTCGACCAGGGAATATGAGACGCTACTGAAGGCCTGTGAGGAGAGCAAAGAGAAGTTCAGTGAAATGGAGAGCCAGGACGCCAAATGCCAAGAGGAGATAAAACTGAACAAAACTAAGCTGAAAAAATTGGAGAAATCATTGGAACTGGAGACAAACAAAGTAAAACTTGCTTTTTTTTTTTTTGGTTTACTTTTTTCTCTTGTCCTTTCCTCTTATCTCATCCTCCCTCTGTGCCCCAGCCTCATCTTTGTCTGGACCCTGTCTGCACACCTCTTGAATGCATTATTTTCTGCTGTACCTTCCCCCAATCTCGCACTTTTCTTAAAGTTATGGAATAGTAGTTCTTTGCTTTTTCTTCAATGGAATTTATAGTTGGATAAAGTAATATCTATGTAAATGAATAGATACTGCTAAGAAACTAATAATCGTAGTCATTAATGTCAATTTTATTTTGAGCAGGACAACAGTGTCATAGATTTGATAGAAACTAGTAAAAAATATGACAGACATTATAAGCTTGTCAGCAACATGGACACAAAGCAGAATATGCTCAACAAGAACAGTAGTAAAGGACAGATAGAAAAAAAAAAAAAAAAATTCTCTTCAGGTCTTCACGAGATCTTAACAAGATGTATCTGTCTGATACATCACCTTTTGTAATCTTGATAGGAATTTTCAGCAACTGACTGTGTTTTCTCATTCATGTATTACCACATTCTTTTTACAAGCACACAAAAAGACACCATATGTTTCACTAAATAACTGTCCTGTGCCAACAAGTTCATATATTTCTTCTATTTGCAGATTGAAGAGCTGAAGCTAGTCCCAGAGCAAGCGGAGAAGGCATGTGCTGAGTTCAAGAAAAAGCTGGAGAACTTAGAGAAAGCTAAGGCAAAAGAGGAGGAGAATGAGAAAGTGATTATGGACAGTCTGAAGGATGAAACTAAGGTATAATGACTTCAGGGAAAAATGATTTGGGGCTGGCTTTGATAAGTTTCTGGAATGTCATACTGAGATTTTGTGGACATTCAGTTTGAGCAATGGGTTCATGCTGAAGAGAGCTCTCACAAGTAATATTGTGACTGTCAATTTCTAGCTTTGAACTGGTAGTTATTTTTATGATTTATTGAAACTGTATGTCAATTTTTTAAAAATTTGCTTGAATAGTTATAGAGAATGACAATAGAGAACAAAATCAAATTAATATGAAAAGCTCAATGACAAGTTATTCATAATGACATTCATATTATTCTCTTGAAAAACGGAAACAATATTACAAATGACCAGAAAGTGTGTATTCACCCTGCAATTGATTTGTGTGTTTGATTCCTTTGTACAGGAGCTTCAGGAAGAAAAGGACGAGGCTGAAGCCAAGCTGCTGGAACAGCAAGGAGAACTCAATGACAGAAAGTCCAAGGTAAGAAAGATAATTGTATTTCATTTCTGAAACCCCCTTGGCTAGGGAGACGTTTGAAGCCAATAAATCTTGTATCAAATATCCACTATGTTTACCTGAACATATAGGCAACCATTAACCAATATTAAATCACTCGCGGCGGATCCGCCAACATTTGGCGGGCTGGTTCTTACTCGCATGGACAGATCTGCCACCCCTTGGCGGAATGTCTTAGGTTTTTGTTTTCTCTGTCTCTAACCCGCCGAGAGCTGGTGGAACCGTCACTAGCAACAGTATAGCCATTTGTCTTATTTCGTGCAAAGTTTCACGGAGATCCAGGTTATACTTTTTGAGTTATGGCTGATATGGGGAAGTCGCTCTGAGTGACCCAGGCAGTGCATTGAGAAACGAAAGTGCAGTGCTGTGCCTTGGCTTGAGAAAAAATGAAGGCCCAGATTTGTTGATTGAAAGAAACGAAACAAAACAAAAAGCAACAAGAAATGTTTTGAATTTTTTTTAAAACGCATTTTTATTTCATACCAACCGTGAGTCTGAAAATTTTCTGATAAGTCAAAACATGGGTAATCTTTATTAAAACATTAAAAAAAAAAAATTTCAACATACAGTATTTCTGTTTGTTTTATTGCATTGTGCTTTGTTTGAAGTTTATTGTGTCAAAAGAACAAGGCAATTGAACAATTCTGAACTGCTTGGCGATTTTTGAAAAACACCCTGAAAACACCAGTCTCCAGTGTATGTAAAATTTCTGAAGGTCCAGTCTCCAGTGAGTTAAGATGCTGTATAGGCAGGTGTAAAGTTTGGCAGCTTGGTGTGAGATTTTCCATCACAGAATTATATTTAATATTATTTTGATGTTATGTTGCTATAGCAACATATGTCTTTTCTAAATCATGAAAATCCCATTTCTTATGAATGTCACTAAAAATCATGTTGTGTTATTTTTAAGAAATAGTTGTCAGAGATATCAATTTCTGTGTTTTTGAATTGATGTAATTGATTTTATATATTGCTTTCTAGTTACAAGTGGCTGAGTCTGAGCTGGAAATCTACACCAGTAGACAACAAGCAGAGACCAAAAAACTGGAGACTATCAATAAGTCATTGAAAGATGCCCAAACTGCCATGGAAAAACGCGAACAGTGAGTGTCTGTGTCATTTATTTTGACCTTTCATGAGCTGGTCTGCTCGGTCACCCAAGAGATGGTCTTTTTTTTTTTTTTTAGCGTGTCCTTTTCTGTTTGTAAAACATGGCATTGATTTGATTGTATTTTTGCCAAGATACGCCTTTTCTGTCAGAAGTTTATACAGTCTCTTTTGGAGTCTGTTGACAAACATAAGGTACAGTGCTAAAGTATGTTTTATTGATATCCAAAGTATATTTCTTTCAGGTAAATAGTTAATTCCTGCTGTTAAATCTACATAAAATTTTGATCTTGTTATTTTATTATTAAAACAGTGATAAATTTCCTGTCTGTCCATATTAGAGATGTGAAGAGACTGGAGACAGAAATTCCCAAAGTAGAAGCAGAGGTAGCTCGAGCAAAAGAAGAGCTGAAACAGGTGGTCAATTCTGAAACTCAGTGTGAAGAACAGGTAACTTTTGTTTTATGTTTATCAAATTTGGAAACTTCCATGGTTGTGAATCATCACCTGATATTTGACTTTCTCCTTCAGAAGGCTCCCTTTTGAGCTACCAGCAGTGGATATTTTTTGTTTGACATCTTTACTCTCCATGCTTTAGAATGCCAGTCATCGTCGGGGATCTATGAAATAAAAAACTTTTTATATCAGAAGATCAACAAATGAATTCTTGGAAACAGTTACTTGTTTAACAGTGCTAGCTGTGCATTTCCTGCAAAATGATGTGTATTCAGATATGTATGCACTGACTCTTGATGTTGATAAGTTTCTTTTTGTGCAACTGATATTCTCAAATCAGTAGTTTTTGATGTTCATATTTTGGCTTTGATAATGTGCAGTTGATGTTATTTATTCAGCGAAACAAGCTGCGCACTAAAGTGGAGGAGGTGAAAAGTTCCATGGCAGCTTCAAAGAGTCAGAACCGTGTACTTGATTCCCTGATGACAGAGAAAAAGAAAGGATCTTTGCCTGGTATCTATGGGCGTCTAGTGAGTAGTTATATTAAAACAAAAGTATTAAAATAGTTGTTGAATGTAATTCAATAAAAATTATGAAGTGTTTTATGAACAACTTACATCTTTTAAATAACACTGTTTTTTTTTAAAACATTTAGATATTCACTCTTCTTTGAAGAAAGAGATTCCATTTCATAGTCATATCCCTTGTAACAACTATTATTGCCCTCTGTTGTGAAAATCCTGTTTAATTCATGTGCCCCATTATGAAAACTGGATGCTATTGTTTTACATTTGGAGGTTTTATTATGGAACTAAATGCACCTGAAATCTTTATATGATCAGAAACTGACATAGTTCAATCATCAAATTGCACAGGCAAAAATGGATCAGACAAATAATATTTTCACCTTAGTTGATAGATTTATTGTCTGGATTCAGGGTGACTTGGGAGCCATCGACAGCCAATATGACGTGGCCATCTCCACAGCCTGTGGTAGTTTGGACCACATTGTGGTAGACACCATTGACACAGGCAAGCGATGCATTGAATTCCTGAAGAAAAACAACATTGGTCAGGGCAGGTTTATTTTACTGGACAAGATGGAAGCGTGGAGAGAGGAGACCAAGAAAAGGATCACGACGTAGGTTTAACCCATTTTAACACCTTGTAGTAATTGTCTGAGAAAATATAGTGAAATTCACAAATTCTCCACTCACAGATGTTATATATGTGTATGGTTTCCCATAGTATTGTTTCTTGCAATCAAAAAGGTAAGAAGGGTCACTAATAAAGATGAGACATGATGAGAGGCCTGGCTTCAAGGTTGGTTGTGTCATTACGAGAAACCGGAAGTAAAGTTTGGTAAAGTAACATTAAAGCTTTTCTGACACTAGAGAGTAATCCAGCTACAGGATATTTTTAACTCATTTCCATATGAAACTTTTGCAGAAAAAACTTAAATGAATCCCCATTAGAAGAATATAAAGTGTGATGCGATGTATAGAACTGGACTGTTGCATCTGCCAGGTATTCAGATCATGAGCAGTGAAAACTCGAGTATACAGTGAAGGTCAAAATAATACCTAATGTATAATGTTGCTTTTTGTTCAGTCATGAATGAGCTGTTGCTAACATTGAATTTGGATTTGTATAGGGAGATCTGAACACAATGAAGGAACTTTTTCTTCCTGTGACTTTTCATACTTTTTAAAATGAGAATGACCATTTTTTTTTTTTTTTTTTTTTGAAGTGACTCTCCACTTTGACAACAAAATTTGCTGTCATTTCATGAGTGTTTGAGTATATAGATGTATGCCAAGAATCCTTGAGATTTAAGAAAATCTTGGTACACTAGTCTGTTCAACTGTCAAGCTGTCAAAGAAGCTGAAATGTATATTTCTCTGATGCTTGTGTCACAGAAAAAAAAAAAAAGTCAGATTCCAAACGTTTCAAACTTGAAAACAAATTTCATAGAACACTATGTGAAAGCTCAGGAACGATATTTAGGATAGTATTAGTTTTGATATCAGGAATGACAAATGATGTAGGGCTGTATTTCAATTTGTTTTAAGATTTAATTGGTTATGGCGAGAATGAAAATTGAGGTTGATTTAAATCTATACTGAGGACATAAATTGCTTTCACATCTGTCCAGACTGATAATTTAAGTGATTCAGTCAGAATATGAAATTCCTAAACATCTCTTAACCCTTTGGACGCGGGTCACGACCCTAGGTCGTGACAGTGAAATTTCCCTTAAACGCGGGTCACGACCGGGAGT
>JBCEWB010049706.1:0-14224 GCA_039654565.1 Peronia peronii | reverse complement strand
CTGAGTCATCTTAAAAAAAAAAAAAAAAAAAAAAAAATTGCCTGGGTCGGTATAGCAAAAATATTCTATGGGGACCCGGGTCCGTTCTAAAAATAGCCCTGGGTCCGTGGTCCGGGTCCACGAGGGGTGTTCTAAAAATAGTCCGGGTCCATATAGCAAAAATATTCTATGGGGACCCGGGTCCGCATAGCCACTTCGTTACAACAAACAGCATAGGGTGTCGGGACGTTGCACTACCCCTTTAACTGGCACGAAAGCACCCATGGTTTTGTTGTTACTTAATTAGACTTTGGCAGCATTTATGAGATAGTTGTTTCCTGTAGCACATTTGTTAAGAAAATTATAAAAATGGCAGTGTCCCACACTTAACTGCTTCGATTCAGAAACAAAATTTCTTCTCGGTTCACAACCAGCTTCTCCTCAATATCGCTGTCAGAGCAATTAACACAGGAAATACTTGGGATGAGCGAGACAAAAATCAAAATAAAAAATTGGCCAAGAAAAGTAGCCTAACCAAAATATAAGGCAATGAACTGGCCACTGGCCCATCTATGGGGTTGGCCCATGAGCGGTTCCTTGACTCTAGGTCCAACATCATTATGATTATCTAACTGCGTCCTTAAAATAAAATGGTCATCGTCATAGTCATGCTTTGCCACAGGCAACCCTTACTGATCAAACACTGAACTTACTATTTTTCTTCTTTTTTCTTTTCTTTTTCTTCTTTTTTGTTTGTTCCCCTTCTTCTATCACACCATTGACAACTTCCTTGGCCTCATCATCCTCCAAAGCCTTTTCATCATTTTTGGTTTCTTCCAGCGGATCAGTCTTAACTGCGGCCATGTTGAACAACTTATCCTCAAAAGCTACGATCTATGATTCATGCGGGACAAAACTATATTGCTGTCCTTTTATATTTACCTTCTAGATATTAGAATACTTCCATATTCTAAATTTACAAACTATTACAATTTTGAAGGGAAACAATATCTTTGCAGGCTATAGAATGAATGTGAATATTGAAATAGTTCTGATGTTTGATCCGCAAGAAATTACGATGCGTTTTTTATTCACATGATCATTCCGTTTACTTCCCTGAATGTTTACAACTACGGTGTATGACAGCCTGTGGGTGCTGAGCATCTGACAAGCATTTCATATCATCGAGATCTCAACACTTGAGAAGATTTTTCACATTACACTTGAGAAGATTCCTTCAGATCAGTTTATGGACCGATAACAAATTGGTCGAGAGGTAAGATTTCATGGAATTTTGAAATTTATTTCTCTGTGATCGTCTGTCAACATCTGGACAGCTCTCTGCTCCAAACAATACGGTAATATGACAAGGTGGGCGTCTCCTTTGGACTAGACTTCGACTAGAAACTGTGATTGCGACGCAGTCAACACATTTATACAGACAATTTTCCCGTTGTCACGTACCTCAAGCGGCTGCTGCATTCTGAGATAAATCATACAAAATAAATAATAAATAGACCAGGGACTTGGATTCTCAATTTTGCTTGATTTAGATCAACTACAGATTGGGCTTGGGATGAGGCTTGTCACAAGATCCTTTTCGCATGGCCATGAGCCATTTGAAACATTTTTGTAGTTGTTTTTTGTGTGATTGCTTTAATAGATATATACTGCAAAAAGTATATGTGCAGCAAACTATAGATTTACATGTAGATATGTGTAACACCAGCATACCCATATTTTAGATTTAAGTCTTCGACTTGGTTTTTGATGAATTTTTTTTTTTTTTTTTTTTAAAGTGGCAAACCAGCATGCCATATAAAAAATTAAGATGTGAATATGTTTATATTTTATATTTAAACAATTGGCCTGACATCCTTTCATATCCAAAGCTTGTTGTCAAAGGCACAGGACATACATGTAGCGAATTTCAATAGTTCATATTCGACTTAGGAAACACAGATTTGGAAATCCCACAACAAAAGAGTAGAACACAAGAATTCGGGAAAAACCTGACACGGGAAGTACGTCAGTGGTTTTCCTACATCATTCAATCATTAACACTACTCGCTGCTATTATTTGGAGGGTATAGATCTAGATTCAATGGACTCACATCGAAGAGTTTTAGTCATATATTTCTTACCCACCACAACATGGGCAAACCATAAAGTGAGGAAAGTTGTGAACAATTTGAGGTGTTTGTAACCCCTGCCAGAAATAGATGCAGGGATTTTCAGCTTTTCACTTTGACGGAACAAATCTGAACATGGCATTGGTGCAGAGATGTGAAAAGAAAACAATAACCGTCATTCACTGTCAGCACTATAATTACCACTCACTGCTCCAGCCAGTTGTTATGATTCCCAAGATTTATGTACACAGCACAAATTATAGATACATGTTGTAGCAGTAGGGAGTACTGTGGAGTCAGGAGGATATATTATTCAACTTTTGGGAGAAATGATCACATTTTATTTTGAAGTTCTAAACCAATAACACAATAGGCGCAGTCATTAAAAAGGTACTGTAATTCCCTAAGGACTCTGTGGTCATAATAGTATTTTAGTATCTCATATGTATTTTAATGCAGTCATAGATAAAGATGTCTCATCTGATTTGTAGTTGATTTCTTCTGTCAGGAAGCAGATGATTTATTTAATCTAATCAATGTACTGTTACTTTTACATAATAATAGTTCATATCAATTGTGACAACCGCACATTGAGGGGTTTTGCAGTGTCGTTTATGATTGCAAATTCATTATTATGCAAGTAGCAAAATCAGCAAAACAATAATATTTGTTTCTTATGAAAATGCTGGATTATGATTGTTCATTTGCTTGATTGAATAAGAATAGAACACTTGGGACAAAATTATAATAAGTTTCCAAATGTTTTGTAGTCTGTCACCAAAAATCATACATGTAGTATTTAATTAATCAATGATATTCTTCATATCTTGCTGTCACACTGCATCATCAAACCACAGCATTATCAACATCCAGATGACAATCATGGGGAGCCAGGGCTTCAATGTCCCAACGATACCGCCAGATTTACGTAGAGAGGAGACTATACACCAGATATCAGATGCACTGGAGTATCTTGACAAGGTAAACTATGATTTCATTAATTGTAGAAAAGCATTGTTTGTATTGAAGGCATCATTTTTAATAACATTGATTAGTCATATGTCATCAAATATAATGATGCTTCTTGATTTCATATCGATAAATCATAGCTGATATTTTTTTAAAAAGTTATTATTGGGTCAAGTTTTCATTCTCCCACTCTCAGCCTGAAGCAGCTACTTATATGTGCATGAAAGAGACAGGTGGCAATTGCTGGGTGGTTTACAAAGCATAGAAATTCATTATGTTCCTGTTATATTTTTTATGTTTCAGTTCAAGAGAAGTAGATTTTGTTTCATATCAGTATGCAGAAATTGGCTCATCATTGAAAATAAAAATCAAAACATTTTACCAACATTTTAGGGCTAAAGAATGTTAAATAGCTTTCTCTTAAACATCTGCTGTTGTCATAATTGTTAAAGGGATCTTCACTTTCCTCACTGTTAAGACTGTGGTCAAAAAATGAGCAAGACATTGGAATTGAACAATAATAAACAAATTACAAGAGAGCTCTTTTTTCTTTTTTTCTTCATAGAAGATATCTTTCTAAACACTTTCTGTGATTGCTAAAATTGTACAAGGGTTTGACTATTAACTTCATTTTTCCTGTTTTTGATTTAGGTAGCAAATGAAGTATTTTCAAGAGTAGGAAAAAGAGTGGCTGATAACAAAGCACACCTGCAGAAAATTAATGACCGTGTAAACTTGGCAGCAGCTCGTGTGGACAAACTGAAAGGAAGCAACAAAGCTACCAAGGTCTTTGCAAGTGCCAAGTATCCTGCAGAGGATCAGCTCCAGCCTTTTAAGATTGACTTCATCACAGCAGATGGACTGCAAGGGATTAAGCATCATAATTTCAAAGTCTGTACTTTAACTCTTTGACTACTAGAGCTGTTAGGAATAGAATTCTTTAACACATCACTCTGGTTCATTATATCTTCCCAGGGCATTTCTTTGTTTGTGAAAATGAAACAGTATCTGGGTAGCAACATGAATTTTTGGTTCTCAGCTGCTTATAAAGGTTGTTTATTTGAGAACTGAGAAGAAAGCTACTTACATCCAGGAGCCTTAGTCGTGAAAGAGATAAAGCCTCCGGTTTTAATACTTAATATTTACTTATTGATTGGTTGTTTATACAGACAGAGTGACTGAGATTTAATATGAAGCATATCAGAATTTATCTTAATAATCTGAGAAGGGCCATACTGTTATTTTTATTTTCAAACTATCAAATAGTTCTGTCACAAAGTGATTTTGTCAAAGTATCAAGTTCAGTACACTACAATTTATTTTGCCACTGTTCTTGTCAATAAATTTTTTTTTTTTAAAGAAAATGCATAGTTATGGGCACTTTATATTGCAGACCCAAGAGAAACATGCTACTGTGGATGAGAGGGTTTTGCGAGAAAAACTTCAGTTTTACAATGTTCATTTGAGTACCAAGTCACGGAAGGACAAAAATCAACAAGCAGAGGGCTTGGGAGGCCTGCCTAGTGATATACCATCCGTCAGTTCTCTGCTCCTGTTCAACACCACTGAAAATCCGTAAGTGAAGTAGGGAATCAATGTCTTGCAGATTTGAATATCAGTCCAGTAAGCATTATCACTTATATTTGGTTCACTTTGATGCAGAGTACAGTAAGTTTCATGATACTTATCATGACTACTACACACACTACGATCTGCTCCTCCTTTTTCTTCGGCATCCACATCAATGACGATCTATCATCATTTGTATCAGTATCCACTTCTCACAAAAATTAACAGACCAGTAAGATTGAAGTGTAATAGTTGACAACATTTTATATTATGTTGCACCTGTAAGGTCAATTATTTTTGTAAAATGCGAATATAAAATTGAATCATAGTCCTATGTGAAATGTGTTGAACATAAGAGTGTTGAAATACAGCGAGCACGTATTGTAAGTTATGTGCATAAAAATCTAGAAATTATGAATTAACTGAACATTCTTATCTGAGGAGTTGTTATTACAGCTTATTACAAGTTATTTCAGTTTGGAATCTGTTTTCTTCAAAGATGGTTGATTCTTTTTTTTTTCTTGTGGTCAGTCACATTTTACGTCTATAGAATAAAGATTGAGGGTATAAAAATTTGCTCTTTCTTATCTCCAGGTACAAGAAGTATGTCATGTTAGATCCACTAGGTGTGGTAACTAAAACAAGGGCAGCTATTGAAGAAGAGGAGGCTGGCATTGCTGAGGCTCCATCCACCATTGTTCATAATGAAGAGATGTTCCGTGCCACTGCCGAAAACTTCATGTACATGCCTGAGCTTGGAGCGGTGCCTGAAATTGCTGTACCAGACCTTTTACCCAATCTGCCAGGTAGGCTGCGGAATTACCATCAATTTAAAATGGATATTTCATTATGGTCAGAATGTTTCCTGTTTTGATTATGAGTGAGTTAACAGTTGGGCAGTGTAGTATATCCGTAAAAAAACTGGTGGAAAGTCACACTTCTCACATTTTCAGTACTGTGTCACATATTTTGGCAATGGAATTGTGTTAGAAACGTGGATTTAGCAACTTTCATGATGGATTCAGATTTTGAATGCTCCTTGTTTTACATTTCCAAATGAAAAGATTCAACTTCATTGACTAATTTTGGTGCAGTAATATAGATAGCTGTTGCAGCTAAGTGATGCATCATGAGCAACTTCAGCTTATTCACTGGATACTTTTATTAGACTATAATGGGTGAAGTTTGAGGTCCTATTGATGACATGAAACATTTTTCTTATGTTGCACAGTTGAAAACTGACAGTAGACCATGATATAATTGCAGATCATCTTTATTTTAGTAGAGGTCAAAATCTATTTAAATCATTGAATGAGCAGCTTAGTTTATGAACTTATCATTTTTTTAACGAAAACTGATTTTTCCTGTCCATAGGCGTTGCGGATGATCTTGCCTTTAGTGCAGATCAAGGCCCATCTATAGCCCCATCAGTGATGGGATCAAATATGCCAGACCTGCCTTCTGTTAGCCCTGAACATGATGCTGTACCTTCTGGACCAGCCTCAACGACAGCACCACCACCACCATCATCAGAACCTCCACCACCACCACCATCTGGACCACTGCCTCCAGAACCACCACCACCACCACCTCCTGGTGCAGCTGCACCACCACCGCCACCTCCTCCTCCACCACCCGGGGATGCACCACCACCCCCACCCCCACCACCAGGCCCCCCACCACCACCCCCGGGAGATGTTCCACAAGAAGTTTCCGCGCCATCAAGTGGTCGTCAGAGCCTGCTGGATTCCATCGTCAAAGCTGGCGGTGCTGCCGGGGCTGGGTTGAAATCAGCTAAGGACAGAAAACATACCAATAAGAAGAAGAAACAGGAGGAGAAAGAGCAAGGCGCGGCACCGAGCGGTGGAGGCGGCGGAGGAGGAGGAGACCTGATGAGTGATTTGTTCTCGAAGTTGACAATGAGAAGAAAAGGCATTTCTGGGACAGCCAAGGCAGGAGAGAAATCAGAAGGTGGTGGTGGCGGAGGGGGCGGGGGCGGAGCAAGTTCGGCTATGGACAAGATAGCATCAATGATACCACCTCCTCCAAAAGCAGATGCTCCTGCAGCAGAGCATGGCAGTGATGACGACTGGGAATAATATGCTCAGAATATTCATGAACGTTATGAATCAATAGACAGATGATTGAGTAAAGACAGACTGTAATTGAGATTGAATGTGATTCTTAGACAAAATCAATAGATACAAATTCATTCATACACAGATCAGCAAAATATTATACAGTCTGTCACAGGATTGAAAAAAAAAATTACAAATTCTCCTTTTACTAATTTTTACAGTTCTTATGTGTCGACTTTAAGGCAGGGTGTTAGCCTCAGACCAACTTTTTTTTAAAAAATGATGTTAAAATCAATCTGTAAGGTTAGATATGTATCCCTACTAGTGAAATGTTTGTGGAAAGGTAAATTTTTCAGTTTACAAAAAATCACTGTGGAGGAGATGGTGGCCATCTTGAATTTTCTGTTGATTTTAAAGGTATTTTTAGAAATCTATCCTACAGTCACATGTACTAGATGTAGTGAAGATATTCTCCAAATTCCTTGATTTTACATCAGTACTAATGTTGCTCTAGGAGATAGTATGGTAGCAATAGTTGCCAAAGTATATATTTCTTGAGGAAGGGTCTTCAAATCTGGGCATAATATGACCTTCATTTTTTCACAGGCAGTTTCAAATCTAATGCACTTTTGCTAGACAAGAATGAAAGATACCTTCAAACTAAGTATCCTATCCACTAAAACTGCATTTGAGCTTTCTTCGTGGTAAATTTCAAGATAGTGTGATGAATAGTTTTGGAGAAATAGATTTTTGAAAATGGAAATGCCCTTATAAAAACATGATTTTGAGAAAAATTGAACGTAAAGAATGTAAAACATTTGTACAAAAACAGAACATTCTACATCTGAAATGCAATTTTTGAGGTGAAAAACAGTCCTACAGCTTTAGGACTTTGAAAATTTGATACCGAAATGGTTCAAGTATCCAAATCCAGTGATAACTAAAAATCGATATTTTGAACCCAAATCGGTCAAATTCAGGGATTTTCCTGCCTAGCATCCTGCCTTAAGAAACATTGTGGTTTACATAACTTGCTTTTTTTATTTCGCTTTTTTTTTTCTGTTTTGTTTGTTTATTTTGTTTTGATTTTTTTTCTGTGGCTCTGTTGTTTGATTTATAGAAGGTCAACCAAGCAGCAGAGTTAAACATGTATGACTCATGTGAAAATGTTTGTGTCGAACATAAATACGCTCATGTTAAAATATGTCTACGAAATAATCACAGCAAGTAATGCTAAGTTGAGTGATAGTCACAGAAACTTTGTGGATGCAGAATGTTCTGTTCGATCAGTGAATATATGTTCTATTTTGTTTCACTTAAATTGATAAAAATGCCTGCATTTTCTTAAAGAAGTTTACATTTTTACTTTGTCAATCAAAATATGGTGACAGATGAGCTACTGCTAAAGCATCAAAAAGTGAAACATGTGGTTTGGATTTTTTGTTTATTTGTTTGTTTGTTTGTTGTTGTTTTTTTTCTTTGTATACAGTTTTTGAAAATTGTTGGGCATTGAAAAAAATTGTCCTTGAGAACCAATAACACACATTTATGATAGTTTTCCTTTGAACACTGATGCAACATAAGCTCACTGAAGAGAACTTGCTCTGAATGTGAAAAGTTGCAATCAAGAAATTAGCAGACATAAAAACTTTCAAAGCACTGTTAAGAATTTGATAAATTATTTCACATTTGTACCTATGTCCTAAGTTTGTAGTTCAGATATTGTGACAGTTTGTGTTAATAGTTGTGTGATTGTTGTGAATAAATATCAGTTTTGTTATTTATTGTGACAATGACATGGCTGGTCATGCAACTTATACAATGGATGAATCAAGATGTCTGATTCACTGTTTGTTTCTGTTAAGAACAAGGTGGGTATTATCTTATCCAGATATTATCCAGATGCATTTGCCTATAATATTAAATGATATTAAATAACATTAATTATTGAATTCTTCTCATGAATGTCCATAATTTAAACACTGATTGTTGGCAAACAATTTAAAGTACTTTTACTGCTGGTTGCATTGTTTTATATTTGATAAATTTAATGTGCCATCACATAGGAAAATATGAATTGGAGTGTCTTGAAGTATAAGCATGCAAATTCATGTAGATTACCTACAGTTTTCTTTCCCCTGTATAATAACATCTACCTGTACCTTTATCTTTCATCTCACTTTTTATTGGAGGGTATGATTTGGTGATTAATTTGGGCCCTGAATTCCCAGATGAAGGATTGCAATATTGCATTTTTGTGTTAATTGCCTTTATTCTTGTGACCATTTTGTAACCTGTGAAAACAGAAACACACTATAAACTGAAAATCAGTTCACCCATCATTTTTGTTCATGACAAACTTCACATCATTCGCTCTGTGCATTCACACAGATCAAAACTGAATCTAAAGATTTTGAATGTCACACAGGTGTTTCTGACAACAGCGATTTTTACTTTTAACTGTTATTGTTAGTCTCAGTATCAAATTACAGTACAGAGTAATTTCTTGTAAAATATCAACTGATATTGAATTTATGTGTGCTTTTTATATTTTTTGCTTTGTGTTGTCAACTTTTCTGTGAACAATGACCTGGAGTGTCTTATATAACTACATATGTGGCACTTCATTATCGATGGTCTTAGCATATATCCTTCTATCAAGTAGTGTGACTGATGCAAGTACACGTACTGTGTAAATATCTTGTGTATAAATCCTAGTTAAGAGTAAAAATCATTTGCTAGTAATATTGTAGATAATGCAGCACCATGCTATGGTGTATGCATGCATATACACATGCAATAACATTTCTTGAGATAATGCCATTAAGATAGGTAAGGTGGAGAACAATGGTGTAGTGAGATGAAAGATTTGTCTGACAGTTGTAATATTTCTTGATTGAATGCTCAGATCATCATGATGATGCACATGGTCTGCTGATAATACTGATACATGTATTTCCATTCCAGCCCCATGTATAGTTATGTTACAAACTGAGATTCTATTCTGCAAAAGATATATTGTGTAAAAAAAGTTGTGTAGCCTGTTGAATTTACAAGGTGATAAGGATGATGGATTTGAAAATAAATAATATTGCTGGCAGAGTACCCAAAATTAAGCTTTTGTCACTTTGTTTTGGATTGTTTTTTTCTGTGTGTGTTTTTATGTTTGGTTTGTTTAGTCTGTTTTGTTTGTGTTCGTTCTGAATGTTGTTATATTCTTTTGGAAGTCTCCTGGAGAAGATCAGCTGTCCTCCCTAGCAGCACAGCATGGTGGTTTCCTTCCACAAGAACATGAAGAGCACAGCTATGTACAACGGGTCTTGCTCAGAATCCTGTGTGTTCGCACTGACACTTTTCAGCATCTTTTTCTCCATGCTTCTGAAGTTCGCCTTCGGCCCCTCACAAGACGAAATCTATCTGTACACACGCTCTGATGGAAACCTGTTCAACCTCGCCCGCTTGAGAACCAAGACCAAGGCATCCCAGATCTTTATCAGAGAGATGCTCTTTGCTGACGATGCCTCACATACTGAAGAGTCGCTGCAGAGACTCAAGGACAGGTACGCCCATGCTTGCAAAGAATTTGGGCTCACTATCAGTCAGAGGAAGACCCAACATTAGCGCAAAGGATGCATACCACACATCCTCTATCAGCATCAATTACTACACCCTGGAAATAACAGAGGACTTCATGTTCCTAGGGTCGACCATCTCTACCGACCTATCACTTGACATAGAAATCAACCACGGATAGGAAAAGCCGAAGCAACCATGATCAAGCTGTCCAAAAAGGTGTGGGACAACAAGAAGTTCACAGAGAATACCAAAACGCATGTCCATCAGGCTTATAACCTCAGCACTCTCCTGTACAGCAGCGAGACATGGACCACCTACGTTAGGCAGGAACGCCGTCTGAACACCTTCCACATGCACTGCATCAGACGTATTCTGGACATCCCTGCCGAGTATAGCACAGCGACATCCTGGCCAGGGCTGGAATCCCAAGCATGTTCGCCATGCTGAGTCAGAGCGTCTGTGTTGGCTCGGTCTTGTATAGGGCATGGAAGATGGGCGTATTTCCAAGAACCTGCTCCACAGCCAACTTGCCACAGGCACCAAACGCACAGGACGTTCCACTCTCGGGTTCATGGATGTGTGCAAACATGACATGAAAGTTTGCAAGATTGTCCTGATGCCTGGAAACAGCTGCCGACGACCAAGGCTGCTGGCTCAAATGGTGCAGAAAGGAATCACACAAGCTGGGCAGCGGAGAAACGAGCACGCCGCAAAATAGCGAGCAGCCTCTGCTTCTTCCAAGTCTCCTGCTTCATCTGCACCAACTGCAACAGGGACTGTCATTCCAGAATTAAGCTGGACAACCCCACCAGGCGCTGTTCACAACCTTAGGAGAAAATTCACTGGGCGCATCAAGCACCCTCCGGGATTGCACTGCCAACGACGACGGCGGCATTGCTCTATTTCTCATCCCGATGAGGACCTAGTGATTTATCATAATGTTCCGTTGCAATCTCTCTCTCTCTCTCTCTGACTATATAAACATGTATTATATTACATTGCTCTCTATTGTGTCTGCATCAAAGTAATACCTTTGTTCCCTCTTTTTTTCTGTCTCCTCACTCTCTCTCTTTCTCTCTCTCTCTCTCTTGATTTCTATCCTTGTCCGCCCGCTTCGTTTTTCTCTCATTACTCTCAAACACATAGACACATTTTTCTCACTTCTCTCTCATCTTCTCTCCTCTGCTTTTTCTTTCCTTTTCTCTCTCTCTCCCCCTCTCTCTCTCTCTTTCTCTCTCTCACACACACACACTGAAATATAAAACGAATATATTTTTATTCTTCTTTGAAAGAATTTTTTTTTCATGTATGCATTTATTTGTTATTCCATTATTTATTTACCGATATTTATTTATCTATTTATATATTTATATATGTATTTATTTCTCTTTTTATATACATGCACTTGTTTATCTACCGGTACTTCCATACATTTATTTATGTATTTATTCATTTACACCTAATATCCCACCTCCGCCCTCATCTTTTATTTGTCTTGGGGAAGGAGGTAAATGAGGATAGGTGGAAGGAGGGAAGAGGTATTTGTATTTGTGCAGAGAAATTGTGCTGTTCATTGAATCTATTCCATCATTGATTGTTCATAAAACTTTGCCCAGTACAATGCTTTGGTTATTTAATTTCCTTTACATGTATTTCCTTTTTTTTTTTTTTTCGCACTGCTGTATCGTTCAAACTTGCTTTTTGTTGTTGTTGATGTTGTTGTGGCTGTTATGATGAAATATTGTTTGTGCTTGTGCGTTTGATATCTTGACTGCTTGTTTGCTTGTTTGTTTTTGTTGCTGTTTTTTGTTTTGTTTTGTTTTTTTTTTTAAGTGACGTAGCGTTTTTGTTTCATAAACAACTCAACATTCAGAAACATAAGTGGTCTATTATGAATTTATGATCACAGATACATGATCCATATTATAACAACATTAACAATAACCAACATTATTATCAATAACTGGCCTACATCAGCAGTCATGGTAACACTGTCAACTGCAGTACATGTATCAGCAATAACATTGACGCATTAAATGCGCTGATAAGTTATAGACATGACGTCTAGCGTGCAGACTAGCCTACTCAAAAATCGATGTCCCACAAACACGTTTTGATTTTGAAGCATTGCCAGTACGCTGACTACGCTCTGCATTTATTTTATATTTTAGGTCACTAAAACCTGTGACTCCGCGAAGCTAAGTCTCAGCTGATCATGAACCGACTTACTTCGCGGAGTTGACTATGCCATTTCCTACACGACTGTGCTTGCCGGTTCAGCTTCGATAATCGGTCTATCGTATTGTGATCGAGCTAGTTCGATTGATTAGCACTGACCTGACACATAGTCCCTAGCATTTGACTCCACGTTTTCATAGCCGGTTCTTCAGGTAGGTTTGTCTACAAATTTATTGTAATATTATTTGAAATTAAATTGAAAGTAATGCTACTGTGTCGCCTGTTGGTAGACCTAGTCCTACGATAAGGCTATTAACCCTATGTTGTTGATCTAGTGAAGTTGTCACTATCCCCCTACTCTGTAGTAAAGTTGTGCCAGGCCAGCAGGGCTGGACTCGCAGTTTATTAATTGTGCTGTAACAATGTACCAGTACATCCATGGACTGAAGGACGGACTAAATCCAGTTAGAACTCAAGAAGTCTGAATACCGTAGGATGTATTATAAGTTTACTTATTAGGCCTACTTATTTAATTTCCCTTCTCTTGTATAATTCCCAGAATAAGATAGGCCTACAGTTCTCATTCCTTATTTTCATAATAAGATGCAGTTCTCACAACACCGACTAATTTCTCAATGTGATTGGAATTGGGATTGGTAGGACTGGAGTCTAGATCTATAGCTGCTCATTCGCAGTGTAAAAGCAGGCAAATTGACTGTCTCCACCGTATGCTGAAGATCCAGGCCTGGTTATAGCTTTAGAATTTGAATAGATCAGACCACGACGAATTGTCGTCTGGAGCGGTGATCTAGATTTTTTGTTCTTTTTCTTTATCTAAGCTGACAACTGATAGTGGAAAGATCGAGTTCAGACATGATTGAGAGGTCTGTAAATCATGCTGTAATAAATACCGGTACCTGTACAGCATTGGTCGAAAATAAGTTGTCTTTCATCCTTATCATTCCTCTCTTTCTCCCTCCCCTCCTCTTCTTATTCACCCCCCCCTCTTCTTACTCTTCTTCTCCCTCTTCTTACTCATTCTGCTCCTTTTGGTCATCCTCCTCATCCTCATTCTCTTCTCCCTCGTCTTCCTGTTCTCCTCTCCTCTTCTTCGTACTTTTCCTTTTACTCATCCGCCTCTCCTTTGTCATTGTTGTTTTCATCCGGCCTCATCTTCCTCTTTTTTTTTTTTCATCTTCCACACCTTTTACCATTGTCCTATTCATCTTCACCCTCCTCTTCTTACTCAACCCTCTCTTCTCTCTCACCATCGTCGTCCTTTTACTCTTATCTTTTTCATCCTCCTCCTCATCTTTTTACAAACTCATCCTCTTCTTCTTTCTCATTGTTGTCTTCTTGCTCTTCGTTTTTCTTTTTCTCATCATTGTCTACTTACTCATCCTCCTTTTCTCTCCCATCTCCTGTTTCATCCTTATCCTCGTCTTCATTTTCATCCTCCTTAACTGCATTTTGCCCTTCCTTCATACCCATGTTTCTCTGTCTTACTCACCATCCTCTTTTTTTTTTTTTTTTTTTGTTGTCATCCTCCTTTTTATTTTCATCTCCTTTTCTTCCCCATTCTTCCCTCACATCTTCGCCTTCTTTATCATCCTCCTCTACATGCTTATCCTCCTTTGAGCACTTATCCTCTTCTTCAGACATTCAAATAGATAGATAGATAGATAGATAGATAGATTGATAGATAGATAGATAGATAGATAGATAGATAGATAGATAGATAGA
>JBCEWB010049695.1:0-14224 GCA_039654565.1 Peronia peronii | reverse complement strand
GGTGGAGTTAGGGGAGGGATTAGAGGAAGACATTGGTCAGTATGGTGGTCAATCTGGGCCTGCATTGTATCACTCTGTAGCCAAGGAGGAGTCTCTATAGTCAAAACAAACACCCTGAGGTTTAAACAGTGGTGCCTGCAATGCAGATTGACAAGCCGGCAAGGCGTGCCGCAGAGCGTTGCAGCCCTGAGGCCGGGTCGCAGTTCTAGAGTTAACATAGTCTTAATCATTGCAACATATATTCGGAGACATAAATTTTAAACTTCACATTCATTTGATTCATGACCATTCACCTGTGTAATCCTACCTCACGAAATGTCTGAAAACAAAATTAACATCATGATTTCAAGCATCACTGGATTCTGCACCACCTTCCCTCATATTATTCAACTGTAAACAACAAATAAACAAAATATTAAAATGTTCATACAGAGAGATAAAGCTAAATTTTTTTTACCTGAAAGTTAGTGTTTCCAAGATTAATCAGACAGATATGAACCATGATACATTTGGCACATTAAAAACATCATTACAACCTTGTCTTGCAAAAACTGTAGAATTACAGTTCATGGTGTGTGTCTGCTGCCTAGTGTGAAAAATTCTGGTGTATTGTGCAGCTTTCTCAACATATCACCAGCATCTTGAGAACAATAAAAAAACACTCAAAACTTGATGCCATTCTAAACCCATCTACTGCACAAGTTGATTCATTTTCACTACGGTATGGGCAGATGTGCTGTATAGCTGGAAAATAAGGCTTGTCTCTGTCCCACTGTTATTTGGGTGAAACTATTTCACCATGGATTTCACATAATACTTGGGATTTTCACTTTACAGGATAATGGAAAGCTAACTCTCTCGAGCCTGCACATGTTCTAACAAACAATGGTAGCATGATAAAACTACTTCAAATCAATGTCTGATTTCAATATCTAATATTAATAATAAAGTGAGCTGTGAATCTGTATAACTATTTCCCCATATAAAATGTCAGATTTTTGTTCCTTTCAGTCATAGTGTTATAAAGCTATTCTTAATAAATATATTGTATCATATGTATAACAGTGAACTGCAGAAGATTATTTAAAGCTCTCTATTCAAACGCGATTAATTATTGTTAATAAAAATATGACATTCCCTCCCTTAACTGCCACACCAGTCAACTCTGTAACATGGCATCAGACTACTTTTTTTGCTCCCAAAAAGCAACAAGCATCATTTGAGTAAAGCAACAAAAAAAAAAACTTATATCTTCTTTGTTCTTTTTTTCCCCCTTATGTCTTAAATAGAAACAATGAATGTGCCCAGGGTTTCCTAACATAACGTCCCTGAATTCTGTCACAAGACACCTTTTAACAGATTTGAATAAACTGAATCTCATACATTCTGGGCAATGGGCTTTATAACAATCATGATTCTTGGACATATATATGGTTAGATATCATGGCATGTCAGCTTTCTGCTGTGAAGTCCTGTGAAGTCCTTAAGGAATGTTTAAATTCAAAAGCATAAATAAAAAATCTCACTGGAATGTTCCTTTAAATGTATAAATATGCAAAAATTGTACAACATTGCATACAACTGGAAAGATCTGGATAAATATTCAAATTCCTCCTTAAGAAAAAAAACAGGCAGTCCTTTGTTACATAGTTAGGATCTAAGAGTTCAATCATCCTTACAATTAAATACATTTCTGAACAAACAAACAAACAAAAAATGTAGATTCATTTCAAATCCACTTGAAACAAAAATATTATAAAAACAAGATATACACTATTGCACAAAGCATATACTAAACACAACTCAAAAAATCTGCATCAGATTTTCACAGTCTTCCCAAATATAATACAACCAGTCTCTTCATAATATCAGATGTCAATCTTTGCTTTCTCACACGTAACTACAAACAATATATCTAATACAGTCAGCCTTTGTTGTGAATCTACACTCACGCTCTTTCGGAAGGCAAACACCATCACACTGGAAATTCATGCACACCGTTTGTCCCTGGTAACAGAATACTGACAATAAAGCAGGTAAACACACAAACATCTAAACAATCAGACCTGCAAATTCCCTTTCTGTCTCAGGCATTTCCACTATCTATCTGATTACAAATGTCACTGAACTTCACATTATACAAAGATGATATAATCTGCATGATCTTCAAACTCTGGATCTGCAGCTTCTCAACCCAGCACTCCTGCTGTTGAGCCAATTCATCACAGGGTTAATCCTTCAAACTCCATTACTAATCTTCCTTATCTGGACTTTCAACAGCAGCAGCCGTCTGTTCTTTGACCAGTCTACTGTCATATTTTTTGCTTGTCTTTATAACTGTTGATTACTGTATCCAATATTGGCATTCAAGGTGAAGGAAATATCTCTCAGGTAAAAAATCAATGATCCATCAAATCATCAGTTTGTCACAAAATATGAAAAAATTAGATGAAACCATGTTAGAAAATTAAGGATGGCAACATCCATGTTGTCTGCAACAAAATCCTTTCATAATAACTATTCCCTGGGAAAACATGCACATTTGTTTTCCTCTGACAATCTGTCTGGTTGGTTATGTCTGGTTACCTTACCAAATCTCACATACAAAATGGATCATCAATGTAAAGATATTTATTATCACTTACAAATTGCTGAAATTATATCTTTTAATTAGAACAGGCTGCAGCCACGTCAGAAGGACCTAGTACTCATCTTCCAAACACAGCGCTGCACTTAACAATCTTACCCACAAATTAAAATAAGAAATAAAACAAAAAAAACAATAATCGTAATTAATAAAAATGAACAACTGCTCACTAAAACAAACTGAAAAAAGATGGTCTGTTTCCATCAACACACAGCTACCTACACTAAAATACATTGTTGCCAATATTCAGAGGCAAGAGGTAGTTTTTACGCAGGTCATGTGGACTGAGCCGGTTGTAGCACACATTGTCTTTCTGCTGATGGTGGAAATGAGACTTGTGAAAGTGAGCTGTTGTGGTGAGCACTTCTCCTTCCTCGTCTTTATGGGCAGCTATGAAGTTTGTGGAAAAGTCTTCATGTTGTACGTTGAGTGTTAGCAAAACCCACTCCAGTTTCACATCTGAGACAAGTCTGGTGTCTTGAGCATTTTTCACCTCTTTCATTCTACGTTTCGTTTTCTCCATGATCTTGTCAAAGCGCTCCCCATCCTGCTTGGCTGGTGTCATCAAAGTAACCTAGGATGAGGAAGATTTAAGTAATTCCCAACTGATGGGCACATGGAACGAAAAAGCTTAAAAATAAAAGTATTAATGTATGTATATTAATAATCATAGGAGTGAAGAAAAACATTACTATCTAAGATACATGGCTAAATAAACATGAGTGATATCACTTGAAGGTCTGATAGTTCATATGAAAAATTACAGATCTCATAATCCAGATTTTGCTGTCAAAAAATAGGTGATTTTTTTTCTCATTTGCTCTACTGGCTGATGAACAAAATTTGAATTGAAAACCACTTTTGCTACAATTATTTTGAACTCCTGGAATATGAGTGGTAACAGGCATGTCACTTTTCAGGAAAAGCTACTGATTTCCACCGATTAACCTCAGAAGTCAAACTTCATGCCAAGACATAATCCATGCATTTTCAAACAATGCTGGAATAAAAGCTTACCTTGAATCCCGTGCCTTTGTTGCGTATCATTAAAAGCATTATTGTGAAAAGCCTCTCAGAGTCTATACGAGGGGTGACAATATAAACATAGGCACCAACACCGAACCAATCATCCAATAAACTCTTCCACAGCCGCATGATGAATTCATGATGCATAATACCACCTCCCTCTGGAATGCGGTCAAGCAAATCTTGAACCTGTAGAGATAGATTGTTTAAAAAAAAAAAAATGAAATCATACCTTAAAGAAAGGTAGATGAAGGTCTTGCTTGATGTCAACACTGTGGTCAGAGATATATGTGAATACCTACTTTTTTCGGTTTATCTTGCTTTTCATCATAAGAGGAGAGAAAAAATTCACAGTATACAAACCATTAAAATCCAGAAATACTAAGCAAATCTGAAAGCACATATGTATTTCAGGTAATACTAATAGCTAACATTTAATACTTAACATCATTATTAGTTACCCAAATTATTTACAATGAATCATTTTCCTAGAGATTCTCTCAGAGACTAATGAAGTTTATGTGAAGAATCAATATTTTCAAGTCATACAGTGGTCTCCGCCTAAGAACCCGGTCGTCGGGAGACAAAGCGGACTCTTTGGCGGACAAGTTCTTAGACGGATTGAAAAGTTACGCAACCCGTCTGACCATAGATTGTCCTCACTACTATGATTAGTTACCGTTAGTTCAAGATTTATCTATGCGAATAAGTACAGCCTTCTTCCCTGTGTGTATATTAGAATTAGATCTAGCAATTCCTGATCTTTTTTAGCGTATAATTACATCAATACTGTCCAGCGCTTAAACGCCGTATCAGTTTCCAGCGCTTAAACGCCGTATCAGTTTTCACATAATGGTATCGTTGAAAACATGATATTGTTAAGCTACTCCGTGGATAATCGCACGAGTGACTTAAGTGTTTACAGACCGACCAAAGTAGCAAAACAGCTGACCAGCCAGGAGGTTAAATTTACTCCTCTTTATTCACAAAGCCAATCACAGGTGCTGTCCCACGTGTTGTCAAACAAAGAAATGCTTACGGGTTAGTCAACAATGTGGTCTGATTATGCAGTCATACATCAACCATCACTTCCACTCCTTTGTCTATCTGTTTTCTCCACCCGTCCCCATTTTACTGCACATCAAGCACTGTGCGTTTCTCTCAAGTGGACAGCACGATGTGGAATTACACCTTAAGTACTAGGGTGTCTTGGCCCGACACCGGGCTCTTAGGCGGATTTTTTTTTATTTGAGAGCGCCCAGAGCGGGCTCTTTGAGGAGTAAATTATAGAGGAAAAATTCCGTTTCGCAGCAGAGGCGGGTTCCTAGGCGGACCGGGCTCTTAGGCGGAGAGTTCTTAAGCGGAGACCACTGTATTTGGATTCAAAAGTGAGTAATTTCAGAGGAAGGAAATGCTATAAGTAGCCACACTTTTGTTGTCTTACCTCTTCATCCTCTTTGTTGAGCTGAAGATATCGTGTCACTGAGTTCTCTGAAATTGATCCTCCATCACTAGGCAATTCAATAGCATCTCCATTGCCTATGTCCAGCAATGTTTCAAACACATCTACAAACCATGGCCAGTGATCCTTGCCATAAACTCGCATGAGGCGAGTTGTTTTGTTCATCTTGATGGTGACTCCTGTAGTGGGCTTTATTTTTATAACATCTCCCTTTTCTCGGCATTTGATACCAGGATAGTATGTCTAAAAGAGAGAAAAGCAAAGAGAACAGACAGTAATGTGCACTTTCATCATAAATGGCAGTCAAAATATCAGGCCTTTGCTTTACATGAAACTTAAAACAATCCAATAAGATGATAACCCACAAATGACAGATGATGACCCACAAATGACATGTTAGGATCTATGCCTCAAAAACAAAACCACTATTTGTAGATGTATAAATATTGTACAATAATACATGAAAATGTTAGTAGAAAATTTTCAGTAAACTAATTTGGACATTTGGTGACAACTTTTCACGGAATGGAAGATTAGTAAATGTTTGCCTTCATGACTTTTAGAAATGTACAAAAAGAGACTACAAAATAAGCAAAGCTGATGGAGTAACGAGACAACCAATAAGTAGTTTCCAACAAGAAAACCTGCCTCGTATAAGAAACCTTATAGAGTCAATAAAGATCAGAGTATTCTTTATCATGTAATAGTATATTTGTCATGTAATAGTACACTAATAAAGCTTCTCACTCAAATCAGGAACTTGTGAAATTTAAAAAAACCCAATTATATAATATCTAATACTGAAAAAGCTTCTAATATTCTTCAATTTGTAAATATGTGCCCCCCCTGCCCACTTTACAGTTAATGTGCTACAAGTATAGATCACTCTCTAACCAACCTTGAATATTTCCATCCACCAATTGATGATTCCTCTGTAATTTGAAAAAACAACAACCTGGTCCCCTTCATCAACCATGTCAATATCATGACTTGTTGGTGTACCCCAGATCTGTGCTAACATGCGTCGTCTGTCCTTCTTAGACATGGTTATGTCTACAAGTTATGGCCTTCTCTGAATTACTGGTATTTTGGATGGCTGTAAAAGTACAGGAAAATCTTAATACGCAAGTGACCATGGTTATACTAATCTAGATAGATCGATTAGACCTAACAAGTTGACAGGTAACAAGACAGACAAAAAAAAGAAACCTCTAGATCTAGCTCTTGCCTCAACCTACCCAGATCTAGATCAAGATAAGATGCCGAAAAAGCCTGGAACTTGTCTGGTGGTATTGTTTGGTTCTGACTTGGTTTGTGTTGGGATTTAATAGTATATCAACTCAATTATAGCTATGTATTATTGCACCTAGCACAGTTGGACATTTCAGAAAGATTTATCAATGTTTATATTTATAAAAGTATAATACTGTGTCGGCTGCCATGCATCTTCAGGTCTTTAAGGGAAAGGAATATCAAAATGTGTATATGTATGAATTATATATATATATATATGTACAGTGAAACTAACGCATGACGAATGTGTATTGCAGATCTAGCACTTATATATCTACCATGAAATGTAAAAAAACGAGTACACTTCAGTAGACTCTATCTTGCATATATGGATTCAATTAGATCTAGACTAGGTAAGATGAACTTTCAAAAGAAGAAAACTAATCTCTAGAGATCTAGATTTAGATTAGATATCTAGAGTCTAGATCTAGAGTATAGATCTATTTAGATCTAAATTAAATCTGGATCTAGATTCTAATCTAAACAAAACAAGGATTTAGACTTTAGATCTAGATTTTATATCTAGATCTAGATCTCTCTAGATCTAGACTATTACTACTCTAGATTAGATCTCTAACCGTCGAGAGACTGAATCTCGTTTCAGCTGTATTTTGATTACACTCAAAATGAAATATATAGATCTATCTCTTTCTCTTACATACCGATTATATCGCTCCAGATAATCGTGTGTCGCTTGTTAGATACCACAAAACTTATAAAGTAGAGCAGACAGTGTACTCATTTCATTCCAGTACGCAACTTCGTCGCCATTTGCGTAGTTGACCTATGAAACAGGTCATTTCATTGGCTGATTGTGACCCATGGCAGCGTGTCATTGTACAAAAAAATATTTTGTCAAGCTAATATCCTATGGTAACTACAATATGTAAAAGAATAATTGAGGGGGGGGGGGGTGTTATAACAATCATATATATTAGAAGATCAGACTTCAGAATAAAATAATTGAAGTCGACCGTACGCACTTCTGAATAATTGAATGTGTGTTTAACAAATCTTCTTGAGTTATCCTTAGAATGCCTACTTCCCAACTTAATGGGAACCTGACAGTGTCAATATTTCCATTCACCGTATTAGGGTCCAGATAAGAGTAGTAAGATCATTAGCGCCACATCTGTTGTAACTATGTACACTGAAAGAAGAGTACAAAGTAGATCTAATGAAAGACCAATGTAGGGCAACGACCTAGTATAAGCAAATCAAATAATACATGTACACTGTATATATATGTTCCCTTCTGTTAAGAGGGATGAGGGACAAAATACTTGACTTTGCATCTCCCTTGGCTAAGTTGCCCTATTCTTATGGACCGAATACTGAAGTCTAGTCTTTTTGGAGAGAGTAACGAAACCATAAGTTCCTTGAAATACATCTCAGCAATCTGGAATCATTTTAAGATTGAAGAAGATCCTAATGTTTTTGACAACTTAAACAACGTAAATGTAATTATTATATTCCTCCTTGATCTCTTTCATCAAACATAAACACATGATAAAGGCAAAAACAAACATGTGACTCAGGTTGATACACATAATTCTTTGCTGACCTGCACTGCGTATTAGGCACCATTGAGAGATAATCCTATTTATTTTTGTTCAAACTAATTTTTTATTGTTGGTTATTTGGTTTTTATGCATGTGTTTTGGTATCCTTTTTGTTTCTTGCTGTTTGTTTTTATTTAGATGTATTATATTAGATTTTGTTGTTTTTTTACACTTCAACATCTACAACATATTCAATCAATGAGACCAGCAAACATAGAATATCTTAGGATAGATCCATGCTGATTTGTTGCTCTATGTTTTATAAAAGTACAGCTTTAAATAAATGTTGTCTTCAAAGAAAACGGAGAAACAGGGAGATGCAAAGAAAGGACTGGTTAAAAAAAAGGACATTTCAAAGGGTTAAATAAAAGAAAAAAATAGTAACTGCATGCTCCAAAACAAATATGTAGTCACTATTCTATTGCTGTCTGCCTGTGTATTGTTTTGTTTTGCTTTGCTTTGCTTTGCTTCTTATTTGAGAGAGAGAGAGAGAGAGAGAGCATTTACGGAAAGATGTGGTCGACAAATCATTTGAAGTAGGACAACTTTTCTCTACCTCTCTCCTTTCTTTCTTTCTTTTTTTTTTTCTTGTGGGTATGTGTGTGTGTGTGTATGTCATTGTTTTAAAGCATCTGCCTCAAACTTTCAATGTCTTTATTCAACTGTGTCACTCTTTTTTTTTTTTTTTTAATAGAGTCATCACAAATTTACCATTTACAACGACTGACGTGTCGAAAACGGTGTCTAATAATGACGTCCATATTACTTCTCATTAGGCAAAAATCGTTTATATTATTTATAAACATAATTCGATTAAATAAACCCAACATCAACATAGCTAGGGGGATCGTTTAGGTTAGAATGATTGGTTCTTTAAAAATGTTCTTCTCATCGAGTGTGTTCTTGCCATTTAACGGATTTCTGGATAACATCATTACTGATTCCAGTTGCCGTGTTTTGAAATCCTATCGCCCCGTGTACTCAAAATACATTTGTACCAGCTTTCAATCGGTGTATCCAATCAGAGTATAGAGCATAGGACCTACCCGGAACATAGTGTCATAGGGTACAAACGATACAGTGCACTACACCCCCTCACAAAATGTCCACGCCTATATTGGATAGAACCTCAAAGAGACGAACAATATACAGAGAAACATAAAAATATAATCTGCAGTAGAATAAAGCAATAAAACAATGTAAATTAACAGACTGGCATAAAAAAAGCGTGAAAGAAGACACGGGAACAAGGGGCAAAAATGACATGATACTGTGTAAAAACAAAACATTAAAAAAATCTGCATCTGGAAATTGCCTTTACACCGCTCGATTAACCCGGAAGCTAGTCGTACCCTGCCTACCTAAGGCAAAGGCCTAGGTCTAGTGATAGATTGTTTGGCACCGAGAGAAGGCAGTCTCAGGAATATTCAGATTTGTGTCTAAATATTCGATTCTGTTGCACATGTAAATCAGACTGATAAATAATTATGTTGTAGACAGTGTTTATTTTGCCGGTGGTTTACATGTAAACAAAGATTTATTTCACAAACTGAGGCGGATGCACCGAAGGGAATCGAAGAGTTAGGCTACAGATCAAGACGATTCTTGCCAAATAACACACAATCACAATGTCGAAGTCTGTTAAAGTGAAAGAGACCAGGCAGGTCATCAAGGATTTCATAAAACATGTGGATACGTTGGAAACTGAGGAGGATCCAGAAGGGAATGGATTCAACAGAGAATACCGCGTAAGAGCAGAAAAGACTTTAGATCTAGACTGAATAGAGGATGGTCCATTGGTATCATCAGGACTCGACAGAGAAGTAGATATGGAAGAAGGAACAAAATCTCGGCAACTAGAAGATTAACGTTGAAAGTTATTATGGTTATACTATTGAGTATTTATATGATATTGTAAAAACGTATCTTTAAAAAAATAATATTTAATAATACAGAGGGATAATACAATTTGTACACATAAATATACCTCATTTTTATGCACTAACTTATTAAAAAAAAAGTGTTTGGCAAAAAAAAGAGATTGAAAAATGCAGCAAGAAATTATTAGATTTTCAAGGATGATTGTTCAAATTTCAGAAACTAACCTTTTTTGTTCCAAGATAATAACACTTTTGCTTCACCATGTCACACATAGTCAGCTATAAATAGCTTGAGCTACTCTTTTATATTTGAAACATTACATATTATATCCTTAATTTTTTATTACCATTAGTTTGGGCTTTAGTGACCACAAGTTAGAAATTTAGTCTTATTATTCTTTATTTGTTTGACTCATTCATTTACTCAGAAAAAAAAAAGCTATCAATTCAGGTGATGTTGTCATTGTGAATTTTGTGACTAACATTTTAATGCTTGTAAATGAATGTGGAATTTCATTGTTAAAGATCTCCATGTTCATGTGTTGTTCAAATACTGTATGGAAGTGTGGATTTTAAATATTTGGAACTGATTGAACTGAGTTGATAGCAAGTTAACGAAGCCATTTCTCATTCTAAACTCTTTCCTCAGTTGATTCAAGAAGTGCAAGTAAAAAATCGGCGGGACAATGCTTTCTCTATGGAAGTTGGCAGATCAGATAATAACTTAAGGAAAAATCGCTACAAAGATATTTTGCCATGTAAGTGCCTAAAAAAAAGAGTCAGATAGTGTAGCTTAAGTGTGAATATGGTTTGCCACAGTGCATGTGTCTGTTAGTGTAGTCCTATAAACTGAATGTGTATTTGCCACATCATTAATTTATAGTCCAATCAGGATACAACTGTTCATGTTAATGGCTTGGCATCAATCATAATGTGTGCTTAAGAAGAAGTTGTGCAATCAACTTGTATTGGATTATAGCCATTGGATAAATAAATTTTTGTAGTTAAAACATTAAATTTGATTGTCTTAGAGAATAGTGCAGATAGTGACTAGTAGTAGTATGTAAATCTTTGTTTCTTCATTTGTTGAACATGCAATGATAACTCATCAAAATTTTGTTCTGTCCTATTCATTGATTAATTATATGTTATAAAGTAAGTTGTTAATAAGCCAATCTGTGAATTGTGAGACTTTCATATTTAAGCGGTATGAATGTTTCACACATATTTGATGAATCCCACTAATAAATAATGCTACTTTCGTTTGGAGAGTTCTTGTCATGTTAATCTATTTATTCTATGACAAGATCATTTCATCTCTTTTGATAATGGTTCTGTAAGTGTGTGAATTGTTTTGACAGATGATGACCACAGAGTTGTACTTTGCCAACTGGAAGGAGAGGAAGATTCAGATTATATCAATGCCAGCAAACTGATGGTGAGAATGCCATGTATCAGGCACAGAATTTAGAATGAATTGAAAATTATTACTGTTATTGTTTCTTTGCAGTCCTTTCTTTCTCAGATATCCAGAGCAATAAAAGAAGGTTGAAATAGTTCTGTTCTGATCAAGCGAATGGCTGGAAATCTCATCTATTTTAGTAGGGAGGTACAAATACTCCAAACTGTTCACTACTATTGACATAGAAAAACACATAAAAAATACATGGGACCGGTGACAATTGTTGTCAGATCTTGTGGTGAAGCGGTAACAAACTCAGTGGGTGTTCTATTTTTTTCAAGGGGTACAAACACTCCGCCGGGCATTTTCAGGTTTTTGTTTAGTCAAATATGAACTATTGGCAATCGTTGACCAAGAATATCATTAAAGTTTAGACAGTGGAAGCCCTTCGAATTTCTTTTTTTCTCTCAAACACTTGTCTTTCCTATTCTTAAATGATATGGGATGAGTTTTGAGCATCAATCGGACACATTATAGATGATGATCAGATAGATAGTGCATTTTATCGGCATCATTTTCTTAGTGAAATCTTTGACAGCATTCATGCATTCTGTGCTGCAGGTTTAAATGAAGAAAACATTCTCATATTGTGGACTTGCAATGAGTTAAAATGGAATTCTCTGTGACTGTGAACATTTTGGGGGGGAATTCGTTGTTAGCATTTTCTTTTTTTTCTTTTTTTTTTTTTTTATCAGTTATTTCAAATTATTCTTATTGTGATGTAGACTATGAAATGCATTATGATATTCTGACTGTGGTGGCACTTACAGGGTGTGAAAGACACAGGAGGCTACATAGCATCACAGGGCCCCCTGGCAGCTACCGTCAATGACTACTGGAGAATGATCTGGGAATACAATGTTGAAATTGTCTTCATGGCATGTCGAATCGTTGAACTGGGCAAGGTAGGCACATCTTTTCAATAGTATTAACGATAACCAACATTTAGACCCAAATCTTAAAATAAGTGATAGTGAAATGGATTTTAAACTTTTGAAAAAGATGATTGATTAATTATCTGTATTAAAAAAGAACTTCTAAGATCCTGTTATATAATTGTGTTTTTCACTGTGATTTTATTGTGGCATTTGTGTACACACAAATTTAAACAGTAGTCTGTTATTTCATCTTTGAAATATGCAAATTGACTGTTTTGGAGGTATAGATCTAGCCTATTCTTACAGAGTCAAATTCAGTGCAGTGGCAAATAATGCTTGAGGCTGTAGACACGGAATTCTTAGCAAGGAGAAGGAGATTTATCAAGGTTGATGTCATTTAAAATTTGAGTAAGATGAAGGCAATTATATCTGATGATGTGTGAGGAACATTAAAAATTTAATTTTGGCTTTGAGTGGACATAATGGCCATGTGATATTTTGTTGATCATTTTCAGATCAAATGCAAACAGTATTGGAACGATGTTGGGAAATCTGATGAATTTGGAGATATCACTGTATTTACTGTAAGTTCTATTTTGGGGAAATAGTATGGTTTTTTCATGACCTTTTATCATGAAATAGTTTTTGTGATTTTAATTAGTAAATCAAATTGTCAGGCTATGCGTAGAAGAGTAGGTTCAGTTCATTTGAGTTACACACTTTGACAATTAAGTAAAACAATATAAGAGGTTAATAGGGATGTCAAGCTTCCTAATTTAATAGGAAAATAGATTTTCTAGCCATCACCAGCTTCTTTGCAGAATATGGAATTTTTTCTTCTTCTTTTTCTGTTTATCTTTTTTGGTAAGGATATTTCTGTTTTTAATCTTTACTAAAGTGTTATGGCATGGCAAAATAGAGGATGAAACCACTTTTTCCTTTTTTTTTATGTGAATAAATTGACATTCCTGATATAAGAAATAATTATTATTCCAGCTTGACAGCCTAATCATACATATAGTTTTATATATATGTGAAATTGTTTTTCATAAAAAGTTAGTATCAGCTGATTTCAGTTTCATAAATGTTTAAGAGAAAGAGTACTAAGAAATGTAAGAGATAATCATGATACAGGCATCCCTTCTTTTTCTTGTGTATTTTCATTCTTAACTCTTTGACTACCTCAATTATATTTGGGTCTAGACCTAATTTCCAAGATGGCCGCTCATCTGAAACTAGGTGTCATTTTTATTTTCTCTATTTCAAGGTCACAAAATATGTAAACTATAAAGTGTTATACATCAAAATAAAGGAGACTGAATGCAGATTATGAAGCAATCAGAAGTTCATAAAATAAATGTCTCTAGGGAAGTTGAGAACAGAGAATACAAGGACAGAAAACAAAAGCTTGATTACTTTTTACGCAATCATTTCTACTCACCCCAACTTGCTCAGCTATACAATCCTCTAGGATGATTCTGGCCAGGCTCCATTTATACAATATCCATTTCTGAATAAGGGGCACTTTACAGATTCAAAATACTCCGTCAATGAAAAGTTATCATCAAATGCATTCAGACAGTCACAGACCAAAAACAGAACTGAAATTCACTGCTACCTTCACACTATGTACACTATATACAGTTCAGTAACCAGCTCATTTACTTAGAATGATACTGCAGAAAACACTGTTTGGCACAGAGGTGAGGTGAATCAGGACACCCTGTGCAAAAGAAGCTGGTTCGTTTGCACTTTTTTTGCTGTGCACAGTGGACACATTGTCGATCCGAACCATCAAAGTCGATGAGGTGACGAGCACCCTGTAGCCTGTCCACGACAGGAGTGTCCGGCTTCTGTCCTTGTTTTGGTGGATTTGCAATTTCTCTGGGTAGAGTGTAGGATGCAGCCAAAGAACTGAGTTGTTCTACCAACGTGTACTTGAATACTTGAAACTTCATCCGTTTCCTGTCGCCTGAGTGTGCCATCAAAAACAAAATATGTGAATTTACTTGGA
>JBCEWB010049675.1:0-14224 GCA_039654565.1 Peronia peronii | reverse complement strand
CACTCCATGGGAGACACCCCACCGATGGCGGGCTTACACCACCTGCAGGTGGGAACAGAGAACCTACTTATAAACCCGGGCCCCCGCGGGGGTGACTGGAGGTATGGGCTGCTGGCCGCAGTGACTCTATTGAAAGTGAAGTTTGAAAATGTTAGAGTGAACGAAACTATGAGTAGAGCAGGGGTTCCCCATCGGTGAGGATAGAATCGCGTGGATATCAAGTTTTCGAGTAAGGGATCGCGAGTGCAAAAACGTTGGAAACCACTGGCGCAGATCTGTTTTCGAAACCGAGTTAGTAAAAATCCACCACCCTTAGATATCATGCATGTATGTTACCTATGACCCAATGCATGTAATTTTTTATGATACACTTTCAGAATGCCAAAATATGGTGCTTTGTTCCTCTTTGTGCCATCGACACACAAAAAATGACATGGTTTGTCTTAGCATTTTTTGTAAGCATCAGAAAAGCCATGAAACAGCAGCTGGTAAATCTCGGCCGCAGTGATAGTGACCAGACTTCAGTTCAAGGTGGTTTGACTCGGTTAAGCCATTTTGAAAAAAAAAAAAAAAAAACGGAATTAAAGTTTGGTGGTAACCTTAACGCTCTTCTGACACTGGAGAGCTATTTAGATGTGTGTGGGAGGGAGGGGGGGGGTGGATACGGGTCCTCCGATTGCTATGACAACGTCGCCATATTGCATTTTTTGTTTTGAAAATTAGCTGTTTTCAAAAGCCTAAGGCGGATAGAGTATTGAATGGAATCGTTTGAAATTCTGCACATAAATAACATAACTCTACGTAAAAGATAATCTGTATTTGCTTTTTGTTTATATGCCCTAAGTACAATGTTTGTTATAATTTCTGAAATTATGTATCCTGGCGGATGTAAATGTTTCGCAATTTTCCAACAAATATCCAGTTTTCCTTCAAAACTGGAAATGAAATTCAGAAAGGGGGATGCATATTATGAAAACATATGCTATGGAAAAAGTATATTCAAAATTTGAAGTGAATCGGTTCAGAAATAAAAAAAAAAGCCTTAGGGGAAAAAGTGAAGAAAACATACATACTGAAAAAATCACAGTTGAATTTTCATAATCTCCCTATTCAGTCTTTTAGTGGTGCCGTGTTGGTGCCATTGTGGGGCACAAAGCATAATGTTATGGGTCTGGCCCCTTCTGTTATTTTTCTGGTATTTGAAGAGATCAAATTGTCTAGAAATAGGAAAACCTCAATTTTAATATTTTAGTCTCAAAATCTCATTTTCAAGACCCGCAACCCCCCCCCCCCCCTTTAAAAAGTCCATTTAAAAATAGCATGCATCAATTTAAAATTGCCGCCGGATGAGGCGTGGGAAAAAGTATTTAATTGGTAACATTACCACATTAAATGTGCTTTGAAACCATAAACTGTTACCTAGATTGTAATACATTCTACTTCTCCGTATGAGAACATAACACTGTCTCTGAGTAAATGTTTAGCTATACTGGAGTTTTGCAAGCCGCCAGCAACTGTTGCAAAGGCCATTAATTCCTGTCGGCTGACAAGACAATCGGACAGTCACGGTGTACGAGGCCGTACTCCAATCCTGTGCCATGGTGTACTTGCACGCTGGTGTACAGCTGTGTACATTTCATGACCGAACTAGACAAGACATTTATTATTTCATCTTCAACGGCACATCTCCTCTTGTCTATGCTTATTTTTGTGATCCATGATATGTGAAGTGACGGCGCTCATCAAAAATAGGCTTGGACACGTTTGAAAGCGATACGGTATGAAGTTATTACCTGCTTACAATATTAATCACGGCAATGGTCTAAATTCTAAATGTAAACTTTGAACGGGCCATACAATTACGGCCTGGGAAAGAACGTATGGGTTTGACGAATCACGTAGAATCAATTATTTGATAACAACACTGTTAAAAGTGAAATTTTAATTTCTTAACCCATTTGCACAGGAGAGTTGGATACACTTTGCCTTCGTTTTTCTTGTTAAGAAATAGCACAATATGAGCTGCAAACGAATTTGATCTCAAAACATCTTCAGAAATAACGTAAATTTCTGAATCTTTATTTACTACGTGGCCAAGACTCATCAATATTTAATGTCAGAGAAGTCTTTTCATAACTGAGCATGGTAACTTTGCCTGATATTCTGATTAGGCCTATATAACTGTGGCTGTCGCCGAAGTTTGCCCATTATACAGGTCATCCGGGCTTTTCACTTTGAAATGTGTTTTGGGAATATGTTATGATCAAGTTTTCCATATATTACGGCGCATCTTTTGAGTTTACTTAGGGATATCATTGCCTGCGTTATGTCCAAGACACTAGGCTGTACTTACGGCTTGGTATTCCGTATGGTTAATGTATAACTGAATTACCGGTCATCGAGAAGGGAGGAGGGAGGTGGAGTATAAAGACGGGGAAAAGTTTGAATGAAATATAGTGACATGAGACTGATGGGAGTATGAAAAATCTCCTGATGTATTCACTGAGTACTTAACTGAAGATGCAACACGGGACTGACAGATATAATAGTAAGACTCCCTCACTCGTTCACATCTCACCGCCCGCTTTTGGAACAGATATTTCCGAGAATGAAATTTGCTAAAAAGTGGTGCTTTGAGGTGTAACAACGACGCTTGGCAACGAACGTTTAGAGCAAAACTTGACTGAAGGGGCTGCAAAATGACAAGGCACAGGAAAATGAGATGAGTAAAGGGGTTGCCGTGATCATGTGGTTTGGCGTCTGCTCCGTGGTGAACAACTCACGTCAGGGGTTGCGGGTTCGACTCGTGGATCCTGCCACTGGGGAATGGACGCATACAAAGATTGAAACCAGCATTTTTCAGTAACTCAACTGTTTTCTGGCTTCTTGAGCAGGATTTGAAAGATTTTTCCTAGGACTGAAAGATTTAAGAAAATAAAATTGGTTCACTCACCCAAACAAACCTCCGGATGACAAAGTTATCTTCTCCAACGAGAAGTGATGGACAACACACACTCTACAGACCAAATAAAAATAAAACCAGCACAAAACATCTCTTGTTTCTGTATATGTTAGATTTATTTGGGCATCAAGTACCAAAGCGATTGTGAACAACGACAGTTCACAAGGACATCGTGGACTTCGTACCAGCCAGTAAGCTCTAGAAAGTATAGTTACAACTTTCAATGTTAATAAGACAAAGGGTTTGACTAAGTACAAATTCAAATATAGCCTAGTAACATAATCATCCTCCTTACGTTCCATATTCTGACATCCACCGCATTTATCTGATCAATGTACAAACGCAGAAATATATCCCATTAATTCGAATCACTATGATGTGACCCCATGACGGTCACTGGCACACATTGCTATGATGATACTACAGCAGATGAAAGTGGCAAAGACAAGGTTCATATACACAGTTCTGTAAAACATTTGCCCTCTGGACGCCACAACACACTGTTAGTCTAACACTGTAGATGTAAAGGTATTCTATTCTATGTTCTACTTTCTGCTGTTCTCGCTATACCTGCAGGACTTTTTGTTCTCATTAGCCAGACATGTCTGTTATTTGCGAGTTTGAAAAAAATCCTGTCTGTAGTGTAACATTGCATGAAAACCTCCTCTCCCTGGGATCTCAACAATGCTGATAAATATAAATGGAACACACACAAATTAATCCTTCATTCTTAACACAATGTGAGACTAAACAGCCAATTTTATAATAGTCTATTTCTATACTAGCCAAATGAAAACCACTGAAGTGCCTTTATATATGCAGTGTTAGTTACTTGTCAAAGCTAGCTATGGTTTCTAGGTGTTCAAACTGTTAACTAGAGGCAAGAAACCACATGTTCCACATTTCAAAACTTAACCTCAAAGCAAGAAGAAAAGAGATAAACTATTAATCAAAGACTGACAAAGACAGAAAAACAAGGAATGTTATAGGTGTGAACATTTTTGTAGAGCATTATCAATGATGGCAAAGTTACCCAGATATAACACTTGTGACTTACTGACGAACAAACTTCTTCAGTTGACTGGTCCTGATAGCTACTTAAAAGTCACTGGCCATCGCAAGTCCCAGAAAAAACATATACTGCTTGCCACAGCCCTTGGCAGAAAGGGTACACAGGTTACAAAGCAGATGTACCGGTTCATATTTACTGAAAGCCCAAAGTCACTGTCACAACTGGCCAAGAATGACAAGAAGAGAACAAATTGTGGCATGTGTAATAAAGAAGATTCTTCAATATCAAGAGCCTTCTTTCTCCTCATCTCAGACAATGGAAACAAAGGCCCAAAGCTTGAAGTTTACACAGTCAATAAAGTATCACAATCAAATATCAAACATTGGATGAGAGACTTCATAGTTACTGCAAGTGTTTATAATGCCAAAAACTTGACATATTACTCATCTTACTTTAAGATACCTCTGCTCTCTAATCAAGTGCCAAACACATATTTACTATACAGAGACTCACTTTGTCCCCATATGGCTTAATACGATCCTGTAAAACTGAGCCTATGATCTGTCAATCTCTACATCAAAGAACTGTCATCTGTCTTTCACTTTTTAAAACAGAAGAATTCAGCCTACCATGACCAACATTCAGAGGTAGTCAATAGGTTTCATTTTTTAAATGGATATTCTGTTCAGGTATATCACACTGTCTATGTTCAATGTAATTACATGATAATGAAATCATCCACAAACTTCCCAGTTTTGCCCTATGTTTTTCTATATCAATGTTGGGAGAACAACTCATCAAAGTAATAGAACAAAATCACTGTGTAATTAATGTAAAATATTATCTGTATATCAATAATACATAAAATGCAATTCTCTGTTTTTCTTTTTTCATATAATATGCTACTTTATTTCCTGAGTTCTTCCAATTAACTTTGGTTAGTTACAACAAAATTTCAGCATTGGCAAAGAAGACTATTACAGATTTGCTGACCTGTCATAACACAGTCTACATGCTGCAAGCACAGCTTGCTCTCAGCAGTCTTAACTATGATAAACATCCAGATCCAAATTTCCTCATTAAAAAATGCCTTATGTATCTTTTCATAAATCTGTGTTTAATAATTTCTAATTAAACACAACTGGGATATTATCTGGCTAGCAAGACAATGGCTAATAATAATGTTCATCTCTTTCTTTCATAAAGATAATGCAGAGAACATTTTCACTAGAATGTGCAAAATTGAATTCACACGAGGCAATGCAACTCATGAAAGTGCAACTGAGGTATATTTCAAGCCACTTGACAAAATAATAAATGAAATAAAAATTAGCACCATTGCTGAGGCCGCTAAGCAGAGATTTAAACTGCTACCGTAATTTCTTGATTGATAGGAAATCTCATAATAGAAGCAGCATTTCAAGTTTCTCTTGCTAGACATTTATAGATACATGACTTGTAAATGCTGATGACTGCATTCTAATGTTAATTATTAACATTCCATGTGTTAATAAATAAGATTTCATTGAACTATTTCTTATCGCAATTCATTGTAATTATCTTTAAAGTTTTCAACACAAAGTTTCATGGAAAGACCACTGAACCATCAATATTTGTAAGATTAGTACAAAAAGTAATTAGATAACTGCAGTGAGTAAGAGGAAACCTTTCACTGTAAATATTATAGCCTACAAGGATCTATGAGTCCTACAGCGGAGAGTTACCTTTCTACACAAGGTCTGGGGAAGGTAACATTATGATAACTAACTTCCTACAGTGGAGAGTTACCTTTCTACACAAGGTCTGGGGAAGGTAACATTATGATAACTAACTTAAATTAAGCTGTGGTACATATACATGCTGCACATAGATTTCTAGCTGGAACCTTTAATACAACACTGCTCTACACGACAGTTCTGAAATAGATGACTTTTGGATAATAATTTGAAAAAAAGTAAAAGACACCTTTTCAATATATGATTTGAAAAGCTTGTTAACATCTGATACACAGGTGTATTCTGAATGTTAGTGTCAATTCTAAACTACATTTTCACTATATTTATATAGGCTCCTCATGGTCATTTTCACTTCTTCAATGGAATTATAACCTACGGTAATTTTTTCCCTCACAAAAGGACTTGCCTCAAGGACCACCCAACAGTGGTAATAGGGTACACTGGAAATCCTTATCAGTCAACAGTACACAGCTACATGCATATCGTTTTCCACTGATATAACACTGATGATGACTATGCAGAAACTCCTAATGAATATGTACAATGAATATAATATTAACACAGATTGTTTTTCAGAGAAACAATTCATATTGTAGCACAGCAAAACTATGATGTGATAAGAGTAAAATAATAAAGAGTAGAAAATGCCCAACACAAACAAAATATTTTCCGTGATTATAATATGAGTTCAAAGTAAATAAAAACTTTATATCTCAAAAAAGGATAAGGAGGCCACATATACGTTAAAGACAAAAAAAGAAAGGCATTCATATACATGCAATACACACAAATTAAAATAAGGTTGAATTTTGTTTTAAAAAAAAGAAAGAAAATTTATCTGAATGGAACTGAACAAAATTTAAGGCAGAAACATAAAAATTCATGTACATGAAAAAAATATATACTTAAAAAAAAAAAAAAAACATGATTAAATAAAGAAGAAACATAATATACAAGCATATTCAAGATGACAAAAGAAAAAAAAAAAAGAACAAATGAATGCAAGTATGCGATTGTAGAAAAGAAAGAAAACAAAAAGCCAGTATTGCATGTACGGGTATGTTTGATCATGGCACTGTTAATTAAAATTGTCAAATATACAATACAATGTCACTGGTGATATCATAATTAAGTGGAGACAAACTATGGCAGTGACAGTCTTGCCTCACCTTACTGCTAAATCTTCCTCCAACTCTCTAGGGTTCTTCCATTCATGAGGTTAACCTTAAAATTATCACGGGGCTGAAGACTCTGTTAATATAACCTAGCGTATGAATGACATTCCAAATGAAAGTAGAGAATAATGACAAGATACCTGCTTTATATTGCCATTTAGGGCAATACTATGATACTGTTTCTGACCAGTCCAACTTCCCTTTGTGAGACACAAGGGATGTTGAATAAGCAGTGTAAAGAAGAAAAAAAATCACTGTTCTTTTTTCTGTCATTTGAAAGATATAGAGGGAAACATCATCGTGAAGAAAAGTGTGTTGGCAAAGACTGTTCATAACAGCTACACAAGATGTAAAATTACGTCTATGATTCTGGCACAACTATACAGCCATCATTCTACACACTGAGAAAATTCAGTGAAATACTTTGATTATTATCAATTCTAACTAAACAGGCAACCAGGGGACATGCAACTCAGAGCAGCTAAATCTTCTTGTCAAGTTCTACCTATTATGAGTCCTACTTCCACCTGTCATGTAGTCTTCATTTAATGTAAATACAACAAACATTCATAATACTATATACTATATTTCTCTTACCATACTGAATAAACATTCGACAAACATTAAAAAATGGGGATGTTTACTTTGAAAAAAAAAAAAAGAAAAGATTGCCTTTATAAGCAAATAAATGACATTTGCGTGCAAATAGAGATACTGTTATGCCCAAATTGTATGTGTATGTGTGCGTGTTTCCCAAAACTTCCAAAAGCTGTTTCATTGTGAATGTACATGTTCATATGTATCAATTTTCTGTTTCAATCTATATAAGAATAAGTTACAGCTAGGTACGATAAATTTGATTCAAAACTTCACATCACAGCCAATATATATACCCAAAACTGTTTCTATCACTGCATCTACATACCACACAGCAAAATATTCCAAACTTTATCCTCTTCCATGAAAACCACTGACCCATTACATGAGAAAGCAAATTTTTCTCCCAAACATTCTGAATGACAGAGATGTCAGCATTGGGAACTAGCCCACTTAATGACCAAATATCACATTATTTCATATTTTCATCTTGTAGGCTTGTGTTTGTGTGTATTTAAATTTTACAGCGAATCAGTACAACTATGGCTACACTGCACCCATCTGGTAGGCTTGTAGGGAATGCTGACTGAAAGAATATAAAATATGGTTGCGTGTACATTTCTAGAAATGCGCTGTTTTATATTGAATATAAAGTTATATCAAATCAGATTTATTAAGAGAATGTTGTAAATGTACATTTTCTCAATCTGACTACATATCAATGGTTCAATGCAAGACTATGACAAGCATCATCTCAAAAAATCTATATGAAGTACATGAACAAAGTATTGCATCTCATATACTTTGCATGAATATTATCATCCAAATGCCATGATTTTACTTTGCAGCAGTTAAACTGCTGAATATGGAGAGCTCATCTATTGATACAACCTATGTGAATGGACTAACAAAATTAATTTTATCCCACAAAATGACTTTTGAAGTTCTTGTATCTGCCATCCATATAAAGAATAGAATGTTGATTGTTTTCGAGGACATTATTTCATTTACAATAGTCACAATTTTCAGCAATATTTCCAACAAAGACAGAACACAAAAAAAGAAAATGACCATGCACCTTCAAACTGTTAGAAAATATCAATGATCAGGCGAAAGGATATACAGAATTATATTATATCTTGTCATCTGAATTCTTTGTAAAAGTTACGAAACCACATTTACACTGATAGCTAGCAGCTATGCATCTGAAATAAAGTATTTTACATACTTGACCCTCTGTCATATACCAATCTTAACAGGAACACAAGTCTATCCATCATGCCCATGACAGAAAAATGAACATCTCATTCTCTTCAACTTTACAACCCAACTATTAAATTCCGTTTCAAACAATCACTTTGAAACTTGCGAATAACAACATCCAGTGTTCTGATAAAAATCTCTTGTTATTCCCCATGTCTCATTATTCCAGTACTGAGAGAAATAAAGTGGGTTCAAATCAGTGATATTTATATGGGAAAGTAAAAATGTTACACATTTAAATTTTTTTACAGTCACTTCCCCTGTTGGTAAATGCATGTGGGTGGCATTATGTCACATATCTAATTTTATTTCAAGTGGCATATCTTGGAATCAGGTTTTGATTGCACATTTACTGCCTCAATGATGGCAGTCTTCTGGTCGATGCTGATTTGTTTTCTTTAGTTGACAATCGTTCCAACGAGAACAAATTTTGACATCTACTAGCAAAGGCAAATATCTTGCATTTCAAATCAAAAGCCTATATCTAGGTCTAACAACAGGACATTGTCTAATGAATGCCAACATACTGACCACCTGTAAACTGATATAGCAAGTGTACACACGTTATTTATTGCATTCTGTAGAGATGGTCAACAAATCTATTATATTCCCAATTTTACCATCATTTACATAACAATGTAACATTGTACTGCTGTACAGTAAGCCAAAAAAAGAAAGTGCTCTGCATGTGAAACTAATCATATAGCAGACAGTGGCATGTAAACATCTAAGCCGAACACATGTGTCTCGCGATCTACACCACTGTACTGGGTCAGAAGGCTGCCAAAATCAGCCGTTCCACACAGAAATTCTCATTTTTACCAACATTTTGATTTCCAGTTGTCTTTATTGAAGAAATTTATTATATAGCATATTTAACAAGAAAAGCGGGGATTTGAAACTGTCATTATTCTCACATTATCAGTGTTCCTTGTGATATTTAACACAAAGTTTCATTGTATTTTCAAACACACTCAGGTGACAAAGGTAAACATTTGTAGTTTACAAGGGGTTGATGAGGAATACTGTGGTATCTGTGTGAAATGATTCAATCGCATATATCAACTTTGCAGTGATGCCAACTGCTACAATCTTCCACAATTAAATATCTGAATTTACTACACTGCAGCATTAGTACGTTCTATTCTAGAACAACAAACATTACAGCACTTCAGGGCATCCTCACCTAAAGCAAACATTCTAGCAGTGATAAACAATCTATTTAGAACAACGGTAGAGTACTGAAAGGTATCCTGCCCTACTCCATAACAACATTATAGCACTACTAGGCATTGAACCTATCAAACATGATAGTGCAAACAGGCTCCAAAATCATAACAAAAAACTAAAGGGGCAAGGGGCATGGGGAATGGGGAGGGATGTCTTCAGGTGCCAGTCATCTCCTCCTTAATGCTCAAGTCATACATAGTTTCCAGTATTGTAGCTCCACTCCATGCCTGTGTGCGACAGCTGCCGTGGCAATACTGCAACAGAGAAGCAGAACAACACTTTTTACACAAATGATACCAACAGCCAGCACTAACAAACTCACAATGAGCCTGTTTTCTCAGCCAGCTAAGCTATATTCTTTTACTAAGAACAAATTTTAAAGTAAAAATTCTCATATTTCCAAACAGCCTTTCTGTCAATAATCCCTTCACTGCTACACATATTTCCACTCCCAGTGCTAAGAAAATTTCACAAAATAGGCAGAAACACCAGTGGACTATAGTGCAATTTCATTTCTGTTGAGTTGACGCACAGCGTACGTCACCATAAAACCGTGTCTTACAGTGATATACACTGTCCATCAATAGCGCATCAGACCCAGCATCGAGAGAGCAGTGAAGGAGTTAAGTGGAAAATTCATGAAACTAACGATTTTTCCGAGGCAAAATAATCAAATAAAATGAGCATAATTTAGAAAACAACTAATACAGTGATTCTTTAATCTATTGACCACATAAGGTTACAAAAACCACAGTTTACCTGCCCATTGGAGTTGGTCAGTTCTGGGAGTCCTTTCCACGGATTGTTGAGAATTTCCTCATAATGCTTGCAGAGGACAGAGTTGACAAACAGTCTGGTTTTGTGAAGAAGTCCAGGCTTTTTGGCCTCCAACTTCTCCGCAAAAAGTAGCCTGGCTCGCAGGAAGAAACCCATGGGCCACAACCATTCCTGAAAGTTTACCAGCAAGAGGATAGAGTGCAGACTGAATTCCAGTGGTCATACAGGATGTCCATAAAGTCTCTATATAATTTTTAAAAATTTATTACAAACGCAGTTGACAGGATTTGTTAACTAGATTTATTTCAATGTAATCAGTGGTTGTCAAAGTTTCTAATACCTCATTTAATACACCTCTATATGGGCACCACTAATTGCACAAAAGCACATCAAGACGGTACTTGATTTCTTTCCATTGTTGCTATAGCATAACCCCATTGAGTTTTATGTTGCGAACAGGACAATTTAATTCTGGGGACCACGAGATTTGTTTTCCCAGGGCTGAGAACATAGTTATCTATTCTACTGCTTCTGAAATCTGGTGAAACATCATAATGATAACTATTTTGTGAATATTTCATTTGGAAAATGTTGTCCTGACAGAGAGTTCGGATAAGGGAAGTCATATTCATTCTGCAAGAACTGCAATCAAAAACATTAAACTTACAGGTCCTTGATGGTAGTTCCAGCCTTTGGCCACCATCTTGTCATCAGAGTCATTGGCATTGTCATAGTCTCCTCTGTACGCCCAGTCACTGTAAACATACAAAAGTAACAAAGGTGGTTCAGGAAACAAATAATTTGATAGTCAGATCCATCTGACACTGTCTGTCTTCTACCCATTTTTTTAACATCATAATATCTCCTTCAATCCAAACAAACCACCAAATATGAATAAAAGTTATTCTCGCAGTGTAATAAAATAGTCCTAAAGTTACTCTTGCAATGTAAGAAGCTACACATGGACAATAGATTTGTTCCGACCAAGCCAACGGCTGAAAACCCCGTCTGTTTTTAGCAGGAGAGTACATACATTCCAAACTGTTCATTGCATTGACATAGGAAAGAAAATCCATGAGACCAGTGACAATAGTTGTCAGATCTCGTGGTGGAACGGGAACACACATAAGTGTTCTATTTTTAGCAGGGGGTACAAACACTCTGCCGGGGATTTTCAGCTCTGTGGTTAGTCGAACATGAACTATTTCCTCTACTTTAACCAAAAAGGTCTAGTACAAATTACTGGAGAGTCTGGTTCTTTGATGACATAAAAATATACATATAAATATATATATAAAATAAAGTTCATGAATGCTGCTATTTCCTTCCACCTCAGTATAAATATTTCATAGCAAGAAGTGCTCATTATTTAAGTAATTAGGCTGTGCCAGGAAAACCAGGGTGGCAGGGGACTCAGAATAGGAAAACCTGGCCAGTATATCGGGTGATAGGATTCATTTGGTGGTGGGACTAAGCCAACATGTCTATCAATTTTCAAATGTGTTTTCTCTGGAATACATTACCTACCCTGGATCAAGTGTTTTCATGCCGAGAGGCCCCAAAAGAAACCTCCTAGCCAGCTCCAGAGCCGTCCAGGCCTTTTCTGGTGAGAAGAGCTCAGGACACTGAACAAAAAAAAGATTTGACCATCATTAATCCATTCATTCTCAATTTTCATTCTGTCAAATGCACATGTCATTAACATTTGTAGCTTCCTGTAACTATTCTAGATGGCCCTTAACGTTGTGACAAATCAGTCTGGAGGGTCCTTTTACTGCCAGCAGTGGTTGTGGAAATCAACATTCAGTGCCAGATCCCAGATCTACCATAGCAATTATTGACCTTACCATTGACTCAAGAAGACTGTTCCCATCAGCAAAACATGAGTAAATGGTTGATCTCATGTACTTCAATCAGTTATTTTTATCTCTAGACATGATTCAACATCTTGCAAAGCACATGATTTAATGTGTTTCTGAAACCAATTTCAGCATCCACCTCTTATGCCCACTCCCACTCCAACAGAAATTTTTCTATGAACATGTTGCAATCCTCCGTTTACTGGACTCTCATCCATTTAATACATATACATTTCTGCAATTCAGTAAATCAGTAAAGTTTTGGCAGCTGTAATATCAGCGACCATCAGACACTCACACTGATCATAGCGACAGGGAAGTTACATCTCAGCTGGTAATCTGCCCATACTTGTGTGGCCTCATGACTGTCCTTGTAAATACCCCTCCTGTTGATCAAGTCTGGTCTAGGTTCGTGCTCTTTGCCGGGCTTCTCAGCAATGAAAAAATACTTCTCAAAGTTGTCTTTGATTTTCTCAAACCAGTCTTTGTACAACATTCTCTTCTTGGTACCTGAAATAAAACAAAAAGGTTGGTAAAGAGAGGGATGAAGTAAAAAAAAAAAAAAATAAGCGCCAAGAGATTCAGGGTTTCAAATTATGCATAGAAATCATTAACTAATGAAATGATTTACAAAGTTGTGATACATCCATCACCCGGTACAATATCTGAGATAACCATCCCTACTGGAGATTGGAAGGCGTAAAGAAAACCATAACCGTACTTCAATACAACTGATTCACTAAGATATGAGTAGGCAAATATGGAAAAACAATCTGAAATTTGGCTACACTTGTCCTAATTTTGAATGGCTAAAGAGAATGAAACATTGATTATACTCAAAATTCAGTTCTTTCTGTTATGTGTTTTTTCCAATTCCATAATAGGCTACTTCAAAATAACATGATTATAGATGATACATTGCTCTGAAGTTTCATGGCACTGTGTTATATCTTTCCATATTAGCACAAATGTTGATGAATTTTTTCAATATGATTGAATTTTCTTTCATTACATTGTATGTTTAAACTATAAACACTAATATGTGAAGAAAGCCAATGCTTTGTTGTTGTTGTTGTTGTTGTGTTGTTTTTGAGAAAAACAGTATTTTACATAGTGCTGTTCATAGTATTTCTAAATTTACCTGTTAAATGAGCCATTTACTGAATACCCTGGAACCCCACCCTAACAGTGGCCAAAGTGAACCTGACAAGTAATAAAGTTCAGTACAGATTAGTATGCTACTGCTGCAGGTTTCTGTTTAAATACCACACTGAAAATGGCCAGAAGTACCACTTTTCACTGTGTTTTACAGGTTTCAGCATATCTGACACTATTCTTAAAAGTCTTTAACTCACCCTTTTCAAAGTAATCCACACCATTATATGGGTAGAGACCTTGACCATAAAGCTGAGACAGCCACAGCACAACACCAGCACACATGCCTACCAGCTCCACTGCTGAGCCATCTCTGAGGACAGAGTCAATGATAGGGTTAACTACTGTTTGCAAAAGCCTATTCATTTCCCTTTCCCTGTGTGAACCTTAAGGGGGAGGGGGGGGGGGAGGAGGGGGAGTCCGAAACAAAATTTGTGAGCACAAGGTTTTAACAGATC
>JBCEWB010049674.1:10698-31115 GCA_039654565.1 Peronia peronii | reverse complement strand
TATCTATCTATCTATCTATCTATCTATCTATCTATCTATCTATCTATCTATCTATCTATCTGTCTGTCTATCTGTCTTTCTGTCTGTCTGTTTGTCTGTCTGTCTGTCTATATCTAACTGTCTGCCTTCTTCTATCATCTGGCCTTTCCCTTTTACTTTCTTTCTCCTCTGCTGTTCTGTTTCATCCATTCCTCGTGACCTTTCTGAGCCATTATTTGCCTAACCAAAGCTGTCGATACTTCTTTCAGCTTCCGAACACTCCAAGCTTAGCACTCTCAACCTTCAGTTGAACGAAACGATAACGTTCTCTATATAACGTACTACAAGGACAAACAAGACTGTGATTCAAGTATGCAAATTTGAAATCATGGGTATACAAAGACAACACATGAGAGAAACAGAAAAAAAAAATAGAAATAAAAAAAAAACATTTATGCTGTTCATTTAAGCGATCGACACTCAGTTTTTGTCTAAAACTCAGCGCCCAGACAGCCGGGTTTCGAACTGAAAGCAGACACATAATAAAATAAACATACAAACATTACGTCGTCGTTTTCCCCACTTTGAACTTGCATTTCAAATTCTATTTGCATGCCCCGTATTTTGTACTGCATGTTTACACCAGCCTGCCAAAGTGCTTTCATCGCGTAACATGATCTCTTCTTTCTACCTTGGTTTCTATTTCTTCCTCACAGAAAGAAACGAAAGAAAAGGTGGGAGATCATTAAAAAAGATTCTTTTACGGGTTCTTTCAAATCCGAAGACAGCACTGCATATGAACGGATACAGATTGTGAATTAGACAGTTGTAAAATGTGAACACAAAATATGACAATAAAATGTGACAAGGTTCACAATAAGTATAAAATTAGGTTTTAAAAACTAAATCAAGAAATAAATAAAAGAGATAACAGAAATTATTGTATGATAGTTAATATGGTTAAAAATTGGCGACACCAAAGAAAGAGAAAATAAATACCCCAAGGTTAAAGGACAAGATGTTAACGAAAAACGTACGGAGCAGTTTTAATGGAATGCTTTGAGTTTTGGCAGTTCGCGAGATCCGTCTTGGAATCGTACTCAAATGTATGTTTTGCCTTGCCTTGCCTATACAAAACAAGTGCCAAGGGTCTTTTTTTTTCTGTCTTTCTTTTATCAATAACATTTGTTTATCAAATATGCTTTTTTTTCGCTTTTGATCTCGTGGTTGATGTACCCGGTGTATGTGTGTGTTGTGTCTGCCTTTATCTATCTCAGTCTGTCAATCTCTCCTACCTCTCTTTCCGTTTGCTTCTCTATCTCTCAGATCTGTGTCTCACTCCCTCTCGTGATCTCGTTTTCTTCTCTGTTTGATGTCTGTTCATCAAAATGTATTTCTGACAGCCTATTTGTGTGTCTGTCTTTCTATTCTTCTATTCTGTCCCACCTCTCTCTTTCTCTTTCCATCTCTTTCCCTCTCTCTCTTTCTCTCTCGTTTTTTTTCTCTCTCCATTTCTCTCCTTTTTTTCTCTATCTCCCTCTGCATGATACTATTTGTCTATAACTCTTTATAATTCTCAGTCTGTGACCAATTCAACTCTTTTCTCCTGCCTTTCCTGTTTCTGTGTGTGTGTGTGTGTGTGTTTTCTTTATTATTTTCAACCTTTCCTTGAAATGCCGTTCGCTCCCCACCTTATTTCCTTTTACTCTGTTTTGTCCTTCTCTCTCTCTCTCTCTCTCTCTCTCTCTCTCTCTCTCTCTCTCTCTCTCTCTCTCTCTCTGTCTTAACTTCAGCTGATCTCCCTATAGCTGATAGCATAAGTACAAAAACAGAATCTGAAATGTCACGTAAAAGTTTCAGCTCTGGTTACTGCATATCTGGTTCAGCAAAAACACAAATTCTTCAAAGTAAAGTAGTTTCGCATTAGCATGTGACAAATCTCTCTAAGTAAATACAGCAAATAAAGACAACAGATTGAAGAGTACATTGGCGTTGAATTGGTTAAGGATGGCACACATTGTAACTGGCAAAGAGAGTTATAACCCACAAGAGTAACCATCCATAGAATTATACATGTAGGTATTTGGAGAACGTCATTGAAATATACATTGTCTTCAGATTTGCATACTTTATACGTGATAAGCAAAAAAGATACCACGGGTTACGTGAGATAAGCACGAGAGAAACGATTTCTTAAAAAATCAATTTATTTGGCAATAGAATTGAATGTTTTTGTCTTTGTTTTTTTTTTTTTTTTTTTTTTTTTTTTTGTTTTTGTTTTTTTTTTGCTCCTTTTTTTCCCCTTATTGCTGTTTTTGTTGATATTTATTTGATTCCTTTGTCGTTGTTTTTGTATTGTTAGTTTTTATGTTGTTATGGTTGTCCTTTTTGTTGTTGTTTTTTTAAAGAGTTTCTTGTGTTTCGGGCGGTTGTGGGTGTGTGTGTGCGCATGTGCGCGTGGGTGGGTGGGCGCATGCATGTGTGGAAAGAGAGAGGGTTGAAAAAGACTCATAGAAAGAAGGCAAAATGAGAAAGGAAAGAAGTCTATTATACCAAACAAATGGAAATAATTGGCAAGCAATGTAATGAAAGAAGACAAATGAGAGAAAAGTGTTAGCTACAATGAAATGGTAGTTTGTTGTCCAGCAGAGACAGCTAGTGTGAAATGAAAAGGTCAGAATGAAATAGAATAAGATTAGATAAACTTTTAAGATAAAGTTTATTAGTCTTCAAAAGTAAATGCCATTCAAGTTGATGAGACGCTGTACACATGCAAAATATATTCACACTAATAATAAAGACAAAAATATCACGAATAGATTACAACAAGGCAGCATTGCCTCAATCTGATAAGCGTCTCTCTGACGGCGGAACTGAATTTCTGTAACACTTTCGATTAGTTTTTATATGCAACAAACGCCTATTTCTTTCGGAATTCTTCAATTGACTACTTCAACAGATAATCGGTTGAGTGTGGGAAAACTGTGGAAAGTGAAAAATAATTTTGAAGGGATTGCAAGAGAGAAGCGAAACATCGGTTATGACCCACAAGAGTAACCATCCATAGAATTATAGGTATTGGAAGACACTAGTCTAACATACGTTGTCTTCAGACTTCATCCTTCAGACGTGATAAGTTTAGAGAGAACGCTGTGGACGTAAGATATGGACGAGAGATACAATTTTTAAAAAATCAATTTATTTGATAGACAATAGAATTGAATGTTTCTGACATTGTTTATGTTGGGGTGAACGGCACATCGGCACAACACGGCTATATTATGCCAGACACGATAAGATACGTTTACTCGTCAAGAAGAAGAGGAAAAAGAGAGGAAACAGAAGACAGGAGCAAGGAGAGATAGAAGATGATGTCACCCCTGGAACGTCGAGGATGGCTTCCCATGGGAGACATCCCACCGATGGCGGGCTTTCACTGCCTGCAGGTGGGAGCAAAGAGCCTACTTATATACCCCGGGCCCCAGAGGGAGAGGATATTTATAAGAATTAATTATACGAAAGTAATGGATTAGAGAAGTAAAAACGTGATATATGTGAAAACCATAGACAGAGAAGAACTAAAAATGGAAGTAATGAAAGAGAACTAGCCGGAAACCCAATTAAAAAGAACTGATATGAAATTAATACAAGAGAAATACAACAGCTCAGTATGCGAAAAAAAAACCCGCAAAAAATAACAATTAACAAGGATGAAAGCGATGAAAAAGAAAGATAAAAACCATAAAGAGAAAGAGCTAGTACAGAAGCAGAGAAAAGAAAAAGCAACCAGAAAGGAAAAGTTAATATTAAAAACATGGAAGAGAAAGGTAAACTCATAAAGAGAGAGGAACCAGCGTGAAAGTAATGTAAGAAAAATGTAAAACCATAATGAGGAAAGAGTTAATATGAACGGAATACTTGACAAAGGCAAAGGCCTGCTTTAGTTAGAGAAGTACCCGTAGATGAGAGAAAAACGCCATAAAAAAAGCACTGAAAAAGAGTGGCAAATAGTTCAGTATGGGAGACCAAAGCATAGAGATGACTGCAGGCTAACCGCGGTCTTTTCCCAGTGAGCCTCGGTGATTGGACGAGCCGTATCGGACGGAAATGGTCAATGACAACATGGGAGATATATGAGTGAGGGCCTGTCAGAAGAGCAGTAACCGATAGCATAACATGCATCCACTTTTTTCATTTCACTTTAGTGTTACGGTCGTGGCGAGTGAGGATACCACTAAGGCAGAAGTAACGATGTTGTTGTTGTGTTGGGGTTTAACGACACATCAGCACGATTACGGCTATACTGTGTCAAAAACGGTAAGATAAGTAACAGCGAGAATTAAAAGAGCAGGACGAAAAAAAGCCTGTACAACTGAGAGTTGGCACACTGATGAACCTAGTTTGATTTTTTTTTATTTTTTTAATTTTTTTTTTCCTTTGTGACACGTACCCCAGGGAACGACCTAGAGATGTGAAGTTTACATTTCTCTTCTATTAAACTCAGACATTTTATTGTTTGTTCATATTTGAAGTCAGAAGTGAGGCAGAGTTTCATCTGTCTGTGTGAGAGATCTTATATCTTGAATTTGAACTGATGCTGTTAGAACATCACTCACAGCGAAATGGGAAATAGTCAGGCTCTATATATATAGAGAGAGAACGTGACTGGGTGAGTGAGTGAATGAATGAGTAAGTGAGTATGCCAGTAAGTGAGTGAGTGAGTGAGTTAGTGAGTGGGAGTGATTGGATGAGTGGGTGAGTAAGTGAGTGAGTGAGTGAGTGAGTGAGTGAGTGAGTGAGTGAGTGAGTGAGTGAGTGAGTGAGTGAGTGAGTGAGTGAGTTTGTATGTATGTGAGAGAGAGAAACAGAGAGACAAATGTTTTGAACGAAGGACTACGCGACCCAAATCTGATACTTTCGAGTTAAAAAATTTGCAAAACCTAAAGATTAGAGTTCTGAGCAGTGAGGAAGCCTGGATAAAGCATTGTATGGGACAGAGGCTCTAGCAGTGATGAGATCCGCAGCTGACCCGCATGCTAATTGCCTACTCAGTTACATCATTTTAGCACAGTGGATTTCTCTATTCTGTTAATGTTCCAAAGCGCGAGGAATGCAGAGGTATTGGTGTGTGTGAGAACAAGGTGAAAACAATCAAACTGTCTGATGGAGAAAATACACTGAGAAATAGAATACTTTACAACTTGACCTATATTCAGGTTCGGGATATTTAATAATAATGATGATAATAAGATAGATGCAATTCAAACAACGCTCATTCCGTTCAGACCAGGCTCTAAGCTCTTTAGAATCCAATATTACCCCGACGGAGCCAAAGGAAACAGCTAGATACGTTTTTATCTTCCTGGGAAGCATACAAGGCAGCTGCCTGTTAAGCACTCAAATCTTTATAAATCTAACAAAACCATTCTCTGTGTATGGTCGTGTATCCCCTTTTAATCTGGATCGAATCAGAAAATGTGTGTGAATTGTCTTTCTCAAGGATAAAAATGCCGGGACCTGTTAGGATTCGAGCCCGCAACTTCTGATCCCGAGTTCTGCGACCTAACTACTAGGCTACGCATACTAATTCAGATAAACGCTAACGGATTACATAATCAGGAATATTTAGAAATTCTCCTCTGAGGTAAACATTGATCTAACTAAACGTGTCATATGAAATCACCGGAGTATCATTGTTTATATAGTGATAATACTTCATTTTCATGAAATAACGATTTAAGCATAAATGGCAATATACGACGGATTCCATAACATTGGTTTGCATATTATTTGGAAAGCCACTCAAATGTAGAGTAAAGTAAGCGAACTTTTAAACAAATAAAGTTGCCCTTTGATACTTCTAAGATTAAGTTTCACAAGTGATCTGCCTAGGCAAGTATATAGTATATAGGTTCTATCTCAATGATCCCTATCTGACATAAGTCTTCGCTGATTTCCTACAGCTTATCGTGAGTCAGTCTGAAATGAAATTCATTGGGCCTCTCGGAGGAGACAATGGCAAAGAATGATGGATCAAGTCTGCCTATTATTTCTATATGTCGCTCTCAATGGTAGAGACGTATAATGAAAATCCGGCCTGGTTTTCCACGCGAATAGGCCATCGGTCTTATAGCTAGTAATTTTCTCAAAAGCTCTGGTGTAAACTATTGGGAGTAGATGAGGAAAATAAGGGAAGGCAGGGCTAGGAATAAATGGACACGTACCCAGGGTATGACCTAGAGATGTCTGTTCTGCAATTTCTGGCTTTCTTAGGTGGAGATGCTTGTATGGACCGACCGAAACAGGTCAAAGGGCTGATTTTTAGGTTCAACGCCAAACTCTTTGTGACGTCAATGTGGATTGGGTTCAGTTTGCCAGAGATGCTGAAAGTTGGAAACCCTCAGTCTTTGATACATCTTTGTCACTGATGTTGGTGCCAATGTAAATGACTCAGTTCACTTGGTATGAAGTCTAGCAATTCTGGACAAAAGTAGTAAGTGTGCTGGCCAATGTTTTTCATCTTTCTCTCACTGTTTTTTGATTATACAAATGTCAGGGGTCCAGGATATATATAAATTCTTTCTTGTACATTCCAAAGAACCCAAAATCTCGACAGTCAAAGGAGTTCATCATTAATGTTACATCGCTGACAGAAAACATAGGAATACGTGTAAATTATAATAATAAGAAAAAAAAAAGAAAAACGCTCATAAATTAGATATTGATTCTCTTTCGCTCCTATCGTTGCTACATGACGGCCTTTTTCAATAATTATACCACGAAAAATTTTGAAAAATACTTGGTTTCCTCATGATATACAGCTACCTCTGGCCTGACATAAAGTCATCACTGGGACTTCAAGTTAGCGTAAACTCATCCTCTACACTTATTCCATATATTTATGAAAGGGCTGCTGGCTGTTTTATGAATATTTTCATCGCACGGTGATTTCAGTATATAAAATATTTGCTATCTTTGAAATGCCGATGTTTAAGCCTTACTACAACAACTTTTGGAATTAAATTATTTAAAGCTAACCTTTTTATTCTCGGACAGATGAAAATGTCACACGTGAAGTAAGACCTCATATTTAACCAGTCCCCTCCTTATCCCATCAATAAAATATGGTCCACAATTTATTCATCTCCAAAATTAGAAGTTATGCTTCATGACACAAATAGAATAAATAAAAATGATTGGGGCTGAAGCTGAAGTTATTTATATATATTAGCAAAATAACTTCAGCTGAGAAAGAGAAAGCAAAAGGATTTCTTTGCCTCACGACAATATTATATGTTCTTTTCCCAAAATCAGATGATGGATACAAGTATCTACTTTGCGTGGCTCACTTAACTTTCTTAGCAATTTCAACAATAATGCTAGAGAGAACTCTCATCTCTGTAAGAACACTTTTCTACATTGTTTGCTCAACAATGGCATATCTGAGGATTTCCTGAGATATGAGTGCTGACAGAATCTAGTACTAGATGGCAAACGCGATCAAAGCCGGTTAGTCCTTGTATCTGCATAGAGTGGACTCGTTCTGAATCTCTTAGTTTAGTCACTTGATCAGGGAATTTTGGTTTCAATGCGTGAGGTCGGCTTTACCTATTGCAAACTAACATAAAATGGTGCAATGTGCCATAATTGTGAGTTTCTCACAAATTACTACCCACTGCACTACGGCTATTTTATATATCCTACTTCTTGTACTACTGCCCATTGTTGGAAACGCTCCACTTTTGTTTGGAGCAGTAAGGCAAAAAATGCCCGGAAACCGCGATTTCCTTGTTGCTTTCTCTAATGGGTCATTAAAAATGTCAGGAAATGACGTCGTCAATATCTGTGTTAGTACTTCGGCGAGAGGTGATAATTTCCATTCTCTCTTGTTTTGAGCCATGAAAAGGAAACGAGCCAATTCCCTGATCACATGACCATTTCGAGATTCTGAACGAGTCCATTTGTGAAAGTGTTCGATAGATCATTCCCTAAGCAGTTTTCCGTCAACTGGCACCCATCAAAATGCCAGACTTTATAATTTTCGGATAGTTACATACATCATCAGCATAAACAAACATACATATTCACACACAGGAAAATATCTTAGTGAACTCTGGCATGACATATATCGCAACACATGTACCATCACGGTCTGGGAAATTCTTGAAAAATATATAGATAGATTATCACGCTATCACTGGCTGAATGAGAAGCCCAAATATATGAGAATTGTGCAGCATTTTGCAGTGTAGAGATGACCAGTCTTCGTCATCGCGCCTTTCTCAGACTAAAACTCTGATTAGCTGAGGCACCAGACCATTGAGATAGCGCCAGCTAATTCCAGGGAAACAGCCTTCCAGGGAAATCTACGCCTCTGTTAGGTCATCGAGTGATGGCAATTTTCAATTATTCACGGCCTATGCTTTTTGATGCTCTCCGCGATTTGCTTAACGTTGGGAGAGCCCGGAGAACGAAGTGGGGAGGGGAAGCGGGGAAGAGTCGGAAGTTGAGGAAAGATTTGGAGGCGGGGCTGTTGCTATCTTATATTATTGTGTGCCCGTTCTCTTTCTCTTCCCAGCCCATCGCCAGAGATAGCTACAGCTTGAGCATTTTGGAGAGCTCAGTAATGGACGAGGTTTTTTCATCCCATCCATGCTAATGAAATGGTGCAGCGGAGAGAAAGAGAGAACAGGAAAAAAGGAAAGGGAGAGATTAGGAAGGGAGCAAAGAGTTAAGAAGGAGAATAAAGTAGGGGGAGGCGCAAAGACGGAGTGGAAGGGAGCGATAGTGACTGAAAACAGTGAGAAACAGGGGAGGGCAGAGAGAGATAGAAGGGGCTAGAAGAGGAGAACTGGGAAGTGGTTAGGTTACCTTCAGTATACGTCTTTCAACCTCCTGGTGGAGGTTATCTCGAAGTGGGAAGAGGTGGACGTGAATGTAGGGAGAGAGAAGGGGAGGTAAAGGGTGAAACCGATGATGGGAACAGGAAAGAGAAAACACACACAAGGAGGGAGAGGATAAAGAATAAAATTGATGTTTAATAGCATTTGCCGTTGGGGGGAAAAAATGAAAATTTATTTAAATCGGTAGAATGGCTTGTAATTGCAAAATTCAAAGACGCAGGAAGAAGTGATCGCTGCAATTATGCCAGGCTTTGCAGTCAACTCTTTTCATGGACATTCTCGATTCTGTTACATCATCCACAGCTAAGAGTGAACTCAAATCACTCTCTCTCTCTATTTCTCTCTCTCTCTCTCTCTCTCTCTCTCTCTCTCTCTCTCTCTCTCTCTTGCCTTCTCAAACAAATATGCACAGTATTTCATAGAACTGTATACTGGCACGGTCTTTGTCCTATAACTTGCTAACGGCTCAAAATGTGGCTTGTGAAATTTACAGACACCCACGGACAAGACATACCTATACTTGAGATTTCGGTATTCCTAGCTTCCGTGGCGAATTACTATGATATCTATCATTCGTTTACACTTGCCCATAACAGAATGGAAAGTGCAAAATATCTCGGCAAACAAAGGAGCTGATCAAATGCCGACAGAAATCGTAAGAATAGAAATAAGCCTAAGTAATAAACAAACTCAAGCGGTATAGAATTGTTCATCTGTGCATGACAATCCAGCTTTGAATACCTCAATTTTAAACAGTGATGGGTAGATTTACAGGTGATGGTTTACAGGATCAATAGCAATATGCATAATGGGCAGAAAATTTCACTCATGCATGCAGCTCTTACTTTACTTTAGTACAATTATTGCTTGCTTTAGTTATGGATATAGCATTATGGATATAGCACAAATCCGAGAGAGGGAAATGAGTATTTCTTGAGCGAACAATAAGGATGCTTAGTTAAATCTGCAATATCAAGCCATATGCCGTTCTAAACGATATCAGACTGTTTTCTACGTAATGGTCACGAAGCTCTCTGGTCTATATGCCAGTCTGAATCAATGACAATATCGTCCTCCGCTTGATGGAATCAACAATCATACATGTTAGCGTGAATTATGCATGGTCCGACACTCATTTCTTACTATTGTCAAACAATCGTTTCTTATTATCGCCAAACAATTATTTCTTATTATAGCGGGTTTGCTTACACGCACTTATTAATGTATATCTAGACTGAAATTGGTTTTGCTCCAACACTAAGAAAAGACCAATAAATAGTCCACCTTCAAGAGGTTTGTTCGACAAAAAGAAATATTTTTTTTCTTTTCGCTTTCTCCCCCTCTCCCTTCCTCCCTCCCTCCCTCTCTTCACCCATCCATCTACCTACCCGTCCTTCCATTCATCAGTCCATCCATCTATCATCCTTCCATCCATCCATCTATCATCCATTCATCCATCCATCCTTCTACTTTTTCACCCATCCATCCATCCATCCATCCATCCATCCATCCATCCACCTATCCATCCATCCATCCATCCATCTATCCATCAGTCCATCCATCCCATCCCTCTATCCATCCGTCCATCATTCATCCATCCATGCATCCATTCATCCATCCGTGTATCTATTCATCCAACCATCCAGCTACCCACCTACCCACGCACGCACAGACATATAATTATATGCTCACACACATTCATAAGTAGTTCCGTAGTCTGTTGTCGGGATTTTGACAACACTTTTGTTCCTGTATTACATTGAATGTCTGTCCATGAATTATTCCCACTCCCTCCCGCTCCCTTTCTTTAATGTCTCTCATCTGTTTATCTCTCCGCCCATGTAATCACCTTGGTTACCAAATAGATCTGGTGCCATCTGGTGTCTGGAATATCGTACACAATATCTGTGTGTATATGTATGTGTGTGACTGCCTATTCTATCATTCCTAAAGGTAAGATCATCTGGGATCACACTGGCCTCAATTCAGACTCAAACATTTAGTGATGGCAAGAAGTAAATGACATCGTGATAATTAAAGAATTCTCTAGTAAAATAAAATGATTAAGCACTCGTTCTACATACTGATTAGATTAGTCATCACACATTAGATGCTACACCGATTCAAAAAGTTCTTCCAACATCTGAACCGAGGCCAAACAGGGCCATCTATCGCTCGACATATAAGAAACAAAATAAATATTATCTGTCATGATCACGACAACTAGATCTAGTGGATGCTGCTGACAGTTTAGAAAAAAAAATAATGAAACTTTTTGAAGCGCTCGTAAGTTATTTGTCATGACAATTTGGATTATTCATTTAGCAACTTAGAAGAATAATGTAAAATTTCACGTCAGAACTCTCACGGTGCCTGGCTCGCTCGGTTTTAGATCAATACTGTATTCTCCAATATCACACGACTTAAGTTACATTTTTCGCCACTGTCTGAGAATGAGTGAGGATCAGAATACGATGACCCTAATCCTTGCCAGTCGGACAGTCACTGATCAATTCTCGTCATAAGAAACTATTACAGTGGAGTCTCTTCCGTCCACCCTACCCTTCTTTCCCTCTCTCCCTCCGCCCACCTTGATTTCATTAAATAAAATTTAATTCAAATTTGTACAGCAAATATTATATCCTGACAGATATTAGTCTCAAATGAAATTGGTAACAATACATTTTCTCCCACTCACAAAATGCGCGTGTTCACGATCTATTCGCACAAGAATCAACTAGACCGAATAGACACACGGTGATCTTTTCTGAAACATAGAAGAACTTGACAGACACTAGCAAAGGCCTGTAAGAATAAACAAAAAAGAGTTGGAAGGATGGTGAATTTTGCACTAGAAGGAAAAAAAACTATGTTTGAAATTAAACTTGCCCAGTCTTTACTCTTTGTCTTGCAAGTTTAAATAAAAAATGTCTACGTTACGTGGTATTGTTCGAATTATTATATACGCGGGAATGTCGGATAACTTGTGCAATATTTTTGCCCAGTGTTAACGGAGAACTTGGTACATTATAGCCATGTTGCTCTTCCTAGCCTGTCAGTCAGAGATCACATTTTCTCAGACGGGAGCTGAACAGTGCAATCTTCTTTTCCATCCATTCTTTCTTCCACTCTCTTCTCTCTCCTAAGTCTATGGTAGCATTTTCGATAATCTAAATCGGGCTTGTTCAGTGCAGCTTCTGGAATGACACTCAACAGTCCAATTCTTGCTTAACAGTCCTGTGACCGAGCATTCAGATGGATGTCAGGGCAAATAATATTCAGATACGTAGGACAAACATCTTACACCCTGACAGAATAGTATTAATCCCTTATGAGATGCCGTTCCAAAATTATCTTCCTAGATTCGCTAAAGTACGCGTGTCTAGGATCTTCCATGTTCTAAAGGAAAGGGGATTAAACACGCAGTGTAATCCTTCGTTAAACAGAGCAAAACTAATGATGTACCCCGAGATCTAAATCTGTCTCAAGGAAATTGATGGATGCTATAGCTGAATTTAAAATAACAATAATAATGATAAGTAGTGAAAACTACATGACACTGTGATCGTGGTGATTGTTTTCTCAGCATCTTAAAATAAAAAGTGCAGGTCTTTGCGTTACAAGGTTTCATTAGACAGATATAACAGATTAGTATTTGCTGTGTCCTCATTATGTTGTGAATTATCGAGCATTCACCAATCATATGAGGACACAATAGAACTGGCGACGAGGATGGGAATAAAGTGATTTCATATACGTCTTTCCACTTCTCCATCACGTTTCCATTTCCTCATGTTTTCCTACAGGACTTCGACAATCTATCACAGCAGCATTACTATCAAATGATCCAGTGAGCAGTGATTGTGACTCAACAGGATGTCAACAAATACACTGAACCCCTTTTTCATGGTGTCTGAGAGTTACTGCAACTTTTCCTTTGGTCAGGTCTCACAGGCACACTTTTTTATCCGTTGATGCGCTTGCCAGTACATTTCTCGCATTTTTATTCCATGACAAATCTAAAACAGAATCTCTGTGTCCCTCTGATAACACCTCTTCTTGAGTTTCTTTTTCTTCCACTTTTATTGACTTTTTCGAAAACAGTAACAGGCTCCAGTGAATCAACCAAATCAGTATCGCAGATTCCAGTGTCTGGTTCCATAGTTCCCATGGCAACAAAGTCACCATTTTGTTTATCATCTACATCATAGTCTAGCCACTCCAGCACGAACGGAATAGTTGGAAGGATTTAATCATCATGGATGAACAAATTGTTCAATTGTTCATTGTAAATATGAACTTTTAGAATAGCTGCTTCGTCTGTAACTGTGCCTAAGGTCATCAAATGGTCTGTTGGTTTCAAGTCTTCATCATCACTGTCCACATCATCTTTCAGTAATAAATACGGCCCTTCATCATTTGACGAAAAAGGAGTCAATCCTCCTGTGCCAACTATTGCGTCTGTGGGAATATCCACATTGCCATAGTCATCAAGGACTAGTCATAGTCATCAGTCTAGACATACCATATTTAGTGACAATATCTGGATCTCCATCTTCAGTCCCGTGTTTCCTTTCCCTGCCTTTTGGGTTTTCGATTTATTTTTCAGACTGTCTGCCATATTTTGTGCTTTTTCCACAGCAGAGGCAAACTCTTCATCACCATTTATTTCCTTATCAGGCTGATGTGTTTCATTCTCATTTTCTTCATCATCTGACATGCCTTCCTTTTCATCAAGCTCGTCCTGGGTTCTGGAGATGATTTATTCAGTTCATCTTTGTCCAAGCTAACTTTATCTGGATTCTGCTTTGCACATCCTTGAGCAATCCATACGAGACAAGGAACGATGTTTTTGTTCACTTCTGCCATTTTTATCGAAATCTTGATACACATTCAAGTCATGGGCTTAGTGACGATTTTAACAAGGCATGGTAATATCAAATTAGAAGGACAATGGAATTTCTGTCGTGTCCTCATATGTTGTGAATCATCGAGTATTCACCAATCATAGAGTGATCACACAGAAACTCATAGCGGACCAGTTAACTCGATTTAGTGCACTGAAACGATTCGGACATCCTGATACAGACATTGTACTTAATTATGAGTGTACATAGAGCCACAAATATCATCATATTAATACAGAACATCAATATTACATCATTTCAGGACATTGACACAGACATGGACATGACATGTGATAACTCAATATCTTTGACAGGACGTACGTTGATGATTAACATAAATAATCATAATAATCATAAAATGGACATTTTCTCTAAGGGAAGCAACTCTTGGCCAAGGGAAACAATTCTTGGCCATAGGAAATAAGTAGGTCCCATAACAGTATTATAAGTATTTTATTCTTTAACATCCATAATAGTTGTCACATCTTTTTTTCTGTTGTTGTTGTTGTTGTTGTTGTTGTTGCTGCTGCTGTTGTTGTTTTGTTACAATGATGAGGTTGAAATCAGGTCGATTCAGATTGGCCTTAATCCCTGCTCAGCCGGACATATCAGTCAGCAGTCATATCTTTCCAGCGAAAGACTATCTTTGTAGGCCTCAAAAACAGAAATTTTACAACTTTGAAACAAATGTTTGATATGCAGAAACAGGATTGTTTTGTTTCTGTTGTTGTTGCTCTTGATATACTTAGTACCACTACTGGGAGGATGCCATTTTCATTTTCATAAATTATGTGTGGAGCTGCGTTCGATACTACATAAAGCTGTTCATTGTCAATGTCAATATTCAGATACTGAATAAAACTTTGAATTTACAAGGATGAACCGTAATCCACACTTATCTCAGCTAGGAAAGGATTGAAGTTTCTAACTGCCTTAAAACGTTGTTTAAGTGATTTTGGGACTGGGTCTTGAATTTAAAACGGCACTAGGCGACCGACTAGCAATTTGTGACCTGAAAAGGGAGGAGTAACCCTGTTTTCTGCCAAATGATCAGGCTCAGGCACTTGGTCAGTTCCAACGTACTTTGGCGAAACCTTTTCTCCCTGGTAATACGATTTCGAGAACATCATCTCTTACACCAGCCATCTCTCACCAAACGTACCCCTCCTTACAATTACCAAAACAATTTATAGTCTTTATAGACAAAAGTAATGCAATAGCATATCTTTTTATCTTGTGGAAAATTACAATTGCATAGAAAAGACGTTTTGGCAAAACATGTTGGAATTTCCTTGCCCCCTCTCCCTTTCCCACCACCTTGACCTGTTTCATTCCCTTCCCCCCCCCCCCCCTCCCTTCCCCCTGGCAATGTCTTGTCTCTCGGACATTCGGACACATCCGCAGCCTCTGCTGTTCCGCCCTCTGTATCATGGGGTGTCACAGCTTCAGCCCCGCAGACAAAGAAAGCCGTCACGTTAACAAATTGGCAGCTTTGAGGAGCCGCCAATTGGACACAGAACAGTTATTGCTTTGATCGCGAGCGCTCTTTTGTTTTGGGGGCCTGGGAAAATGCATTTTTGAGAGGAAGGCATGCGGAAAAATTAATATGGCCTCATCGTTTTCTTTTTTCATAAACTGTGCCGTTTGATTCTCACGCCTGTAACTTAACAGGAAAAACTTTGTAAAATTCATCCACAGTCTTAGATATTATTATGACACAGTGTTGCCTTGCAAAACATAAGATATCGTTAACAAACGGATTCCTGGCTTTTAACACTATTGCATGTCACTGATTGTAACACAGAATGTACAACACTATGATGTGCACAAATTGTAATAAACGGCTTGGCTGTGATATGCCAGTAGTTTTCCTGTTATTCTTTCTCAGTTGTAAAATCGCAGATCATCAGCATGAAAGGCCTAAATTGATGATAGATTGTTAAAATCTTCAGCTATTTACTCATCACTCACCATGTTTGATTTGTTAGTGAACCATGGGTTAATCGGATCAATAATTTCTTCATGATCTGTTTATGGGGCGGCGATGGTTTACACTACAATCGTGCGAGCGATGAAGAAAGTGTACACAGCGCAGAGTACACACATTGTGAAGTGTGTGAGTTACTCGTGACAGGAACTCAGAATATCGGGCAAAGTTACGCGTTCGTCAGTCATCTCGTGCTTTCACCTCGTACGTCATGCACTGACAAGGTTGTGGTTCGGGTAAACTAACCGACTGTTGAGTGCTGATTATATACCATCAGAAGAACGCTTCTTTCATCGTACTTTTAATACTTGCCAACCACTCAAATACAGTTTTCCACAGTTGTAAAAAAAAATTTAAAAAACAGCTTTATGCGCAACTTCATTCTCTAAAAAAATTATATTTCATTCACTATTTGTTAGAAGAGAAATTGCAAAATAAATCATGATTTTTCTCAAAATAGCATTTGAACATCTGAATAGTAAAAACACGAATGAGGTGGAAATCACGTCTGATCACACTAGCCTTAAGCCCTGCTAATCCGGAAAGACCGTAGTCATCATATCTTCCCTCTTTGTCGAGTAGTTGATCAATGACTGCGATATCATCTTATCCTGTTGACCTATACATGTCTTGCTGTTCTGATATCATCAGTACTAAAGGGAAGGGGGGGGGGGGGGGAGGGAGTGACTTCTTGAATGCTTGAACTAAGGACTTCTTAAGCTTCAAATTCCGATTCATCATGCTCAAATTAGAGCAAACGTGTGGAAAAAAATGTTTTCTATCTGGTTGCCATGATAACGCCGACATCTTGGATTTTGAGTCTCGAAACTAAGCTATTTTCAAAAGCCTTAGGCTCCTAAAGTATTCAATATAATCGTTTGAAATTTGGCACAGCAATTATGTAGCTCTGTATAAAAACTAATATGCATTTGATTTTGGTTATATACCATAATTTTTGTCATAAATGTTTGTAATATTGAATTAGTTGAGGGATCTGTATATTTCTCAATTTTCCGTCAAATATCAAGTTCTCCTTCAAAAACATGAATGTCATTTAGAAGGGATGCATATTATTGAAACACAAGCTGTGAAAAATATATATTCAAAATTTCAAATCGGTTCTGAAATAAACTAAGAAAAAAAAAAGCCTTAGGGAAACAAATGGAAAAAAAAAAAACATACATTTTGATTAAATTACAATTGAATTTTCATAATCCTTCTATATAGTCTCCTAGTAGCGTCGTATCAGTGACGTTTTGGAGCATAAAGCAGATGTTTCTGCCCCCAGTCAGCCTTTTTCTCATACCAGAAGACGTCAAAATGTCCAAAAATAGCAAAAAGCTCATTTTGATATTTTGATCTTAAAACCTCTTTTTCAGGAACGAAATGGGCATATGGTCTCCGATAGCTGAGAAACCTCTCTAATTTGTTAAAAAAAAAAAAAAAAACAGAATGACAAATAAAGATGACATAATAAATAGGACAACAAAACAATACGAATAACAACAACAACAGTGACAGCTTATCTTGTAATTGATGTTAATAATAACGATAATAACGAATACATGGTAACAAAATAATACACTGCAGAAGCTGCTGATGAATATGAATGAAGTCGACAACGACTAACAATATTACAACCAATAATACTTATGAAGACGAAATAGTCTCTCGTGTGGAGAATGAGTAATGTTTGGCTGATGATGAACATGAAGATGACAGGTTCGATAACTCTTGCAGCACTGAGTTTTCAAATGACAGGTTTCATAACTCTTGCTGCAGCACATGCATTTGATTCCCTCCCTTCTCCCCCTCTCCCTCCCCCCTCCCTCACTTTTCCAAATCGTTTCTAGCCGCCCTTCCTCCATAACACATATTATTAATGGAGGGACACACAATACAAGAGCAGAGAAACAAAGAAATCCGGGGAGAGAGAAGGCCAAACGACAGCGACAAAGGCACAGACACAAAGAGAGAATGAAAGGAGAGAGGAAAAACAGATAGAAATGGCCCGGAGATGCCCGCATCTATTTTTAGCATTGTGGACGGGTTTTGTTGTGGTTTATTTTGTTTGGGGTTGTTTTTGTTTTTGTTTGTGTTAAGTTCGGGGTTTGTATTTCAAAAGAAGAGAAAGAAGACAGTGAAATAATGAACAGAGAATAACGTAATCTCTATAAACATGATGATGGCTCACTTGGTGAAAATTTCGTAATGAAACAAAAGGGCACCGTCTATGGTATTCAGTAACCAATAACTCATCGTCATCTTCATTATCATCATTATGATTCTATATTTTGGAATTTTAGGGCATATACTGTCAACCTGCAACTGACTTACTCATACTTAGAAAGAAAGAAATAACTAAATATCTTCAAAGAAACTTCTACCAAATCAGCATCATCACCATCATCGTCATAATTATCGTTCTTTACAAATCTTTTCAAGTTTAAGGTATGAACTGTCAAAACGCACTGAAGAAACAAATAATAATCTTAATCAGGGATAGGTTACAAATTGAATAGAATGTGTTGAAACTCGTCAAACTTTCAAGCCAGCCTGGCTTTTTGTCAGATCAACCTTTATTTTCTGCACTGGAGTGAGTTACCACCACCATCATCATCATCATAATATTATCATCGTCATTCAGATGAAATGTCTTAAAAGATCACAGTGACCACAATGTCGGCCGGTTTTCAAATTCTAAATGAAAAGCCACAGATAGAAGAAAATTGACAAATTTCCATATTTTAGAGCCTGTTTTGTTCTTCTTCAGGGTGAAAAAAATCAGCATCATCGTCATCACACCATCATCATCATCAACATCATCATCATTTTATAAAAATGTCCTAAAATATAAGACGACTGTCTATCGGCAACTAATCAAATACATCAAAAGAGGCAAACAACAATATGGAACATGTGACATGTAGAAATTAAATACATAGATATCATTTATTAATATTCGAACCAAAGTGGCTCTTCATCAGGGAAAAAAATAAAATATCATCATCATCATCATCACCCTTTTAAGCCTCACTGGAGCATACATCCTCTACATACCGTCTTCAAGCTCTCCTGCCCTGTGCTTTCTTTTCAGTTTCATGCCAAGCCAGTCGTGTCTTCTCTATCAATGTGTACCTAGTTAATTTTCCATCTCATTCCCCCCCCCCCCCCCTTATTGTTCTTTCACATTGCCACAAAACATCCCTTGTCCTAATATTGTGATAAGTATCCTGTTGAAAGAACTACAGATATAAATAAGATTTGATGTTCTTCACAGGCCATGCTGGATATAAGCCTTGCATGTCAGGTCGACCTCTCACCATTTATCGTCAGAACAATTATCTTCCTGTCAGCACGGGATCCTGGCTTGGGTGCAGCTGATGTAAAATGAAACTGATTATTTCGTGTGAAGCTCTGGAGCTGGGTAACCGTTATAGCCCTCCACAGTATCCGTCTCCCCTCTCCCCTTTCTACGCGGCGTCTCCATCACAGAACCAGACAGAGACCGAACAAATAAGCCATATTGTCTAACCTACTAGCATTCTGCAGTTACAAATGACGTTTAATATGTAATAATCTTCTACTCAGCACACACCAAGTGCCACGCGTGAGTTAAACTTAAACATGTACCTTCTGCTACAAAATTAGAGAGACATCGAACAGGGAGGTCTCCTGTCCTAAATCATGATAACTCCGCTAGTCGCCATATTATCTTATCTGCTAACGCCTTGCATTGATTAATGATACTTCACATTTTAATGACGTTATAGTATATTTTTATTCACCACGGCCAAGTCATATGCTTGAGCTTCAGTTCGACTAAAAACTTCAGTAGACTTTCACAATGAACTGATCAATGTGCTTCACTTGCACAACAGGCAATAGAAAATGGTGACAGAAGTTTCATGGCTCCACTTGTACCGTATCGTTTCGGTATTTATGTCTCATTCTATCCCCTCATCCCACCCACCCTTCATACACACCAATTAAAACGCCATATCTCATTTTTCTTTCGGCTTTTCTACATGAAGAGCTACGCAGACGAAGGAGCCAAGGAATACACTCATTCTGCTGACAATGAATGATAAAGATCTTTCGTGTTATATGCATGGTACCGTGTAAAGTAGTGTTACCTTTTGCGCCCCTTGAATCCCTGCACATTTCACGGCTGTTGTTCCCTGAGACCGGTGGAATTGTGCAGTTGCCCAGTCATACATAATTTGGCATCAAATTAAAACAGATGGGTCAAGATGTGTGCACAAATTTCTGAATACTTCCTCGAGTACGATATGGACGTTATTCAGCATGTCTCAGCAGCTGTACATTGAATCGAATGGTCTCTAGTTTTAAACTCCATGATCTTTCTTAGTTCTCTTCCTTTCACCTTTTCACCACCACTCACACCATCTCATTTTTATGTCCATCTCCTGCTTCATTTTTTTTTTCTTATCATTTAAGTCACTCCAAAAAATCTTCATGTTCTGCCCTGAACTCGACGTTTACGCCCTATCACGAATACAAATTTAATACTGTGAGCAGTGTAATAGACTCCTTCTCCCTCCCTGATATGCTCGCCACACAGACTCGACTCAGCCACGCTTGAGTTAGAGGTCAGATCGGGGCCACAGTTATCGTGAC